>KE526710.1:42500-50435 GCA_000441915.1 Genlisea aurea | reverse complement strand
CGAACAACCGAACCCTTGGGACCTTCTTCAACCCCCCCATCCGCTACTTTCTAAAATGCGAATGGCGGAAATGAAGAATTCACTCGTCGCGCCATAAGTAGCAAGCTCGGTTAGCGTATCTGTCAACACATCCAAGTTCTGGAGATTCTCCTGTTCCAGGACGTGTGCCGTTAGATCGCTTACGGGCCAATTAGGATGGGGGAAATTATGCTGGTTTAACAAATGATCAGTCAACTTATCTATTGCATTTCGAGTGGAAAGAAGGGCCTGCTCCTGCTGCTGAGCAGGTGAGTTGTTCCCCCCGGGGGGGGGGGTTATGATACCAGAGAATTGCCTTATTAAGGCAAGAAGGGCTATGACTGGTTGTTTCATAATGGATTTCAACAAAATGATTCCCTCGAGACAGCTCTGTCAAGCCTGTCTGAGTATTGAAGAAAGAAGAGCTGTGATTGGTTGTTTACCAACAGAAAGCATGGGAGTCAGAAAGATGTTGCAAAAGCGGTCTACCTCACTGGTTGGCCTACCTGCACGCACACTCTCACTTATCTGTAATCGTATTCCCCTGTAAGCTAGCCTGTAACATCCTTGGCGATGACATCTCTATTGCAGACTCCAAGGTATACTGCGATGCTCTTGAGACTTTTAAGGTACAGGTTTCATTACCGGTCTCAGAGATCGGGTGTGCCGAGTTTGCTAATAATAATAAGTTTAGGGTGGATAAAGCTCTTCGCGTAAGTACGAGGGTCGACGTAGTTGACCTGTTGATTTATCTCCAGTCTCATTCCAAAACCTCTAAAACTCCCATCACATAGCAGGAGCTATGGCAGTCGCTAAGACTTATAGTCTTCGTTGATTTCCCATACTCGCTAGGACTTACGGTGCTTCTTTCAAAGTCTTATCAAGACTTAACCACCCGGGCTGTGTAGGACAAAGTCTTCTTCCCTTTTGAATTGTGAGTAGGCCTCTCTTCTCGCTTCTCGGGCTTCCCCTTGACCCTTATCTTTCTTAAAGAAAGGATATCTGACCGATATTCTTTAAAGAGCAACTAAGCCCAAGGATCTCATCTCATAGTAATGCCAGAGTCACTCTATCAAGATGTGGCTTCTGCTCACTTTTCTGAGTATACCTTGGTTTGGTAAGGGCATGGATGAAGCTGTGGTTGAACTCCGTTCAATGATATTATACCAAGACGTTAAACCCCTTACCCGGTTCCTTTCCGCTCCTGTCATTCAGCATCACTGGAAAGTGAGAACTGAAGACTCCCTATTAACTCGTTTTGGGTTAATAGGGAGGTTATTCAACGAAGTTTGAGATGCTAGGTTCACGTTCACCTCTTTGGCCACTGGATCGAATCCAATAACTGTAATGTAATTGTTCCTCTGGCCCCGATTGAGCATCCAAAAACTCCACCTTCTGCTTCAGTCGTGATTACATTCTCAGATTCCGGAAATAATCATCTTCAAAATACGAGTTCTTGGGAGCAATCCTGATAGGAAGAAGTCCCGCAATGGTAGAATATATATTTGAGTTGCGTACCTATTCCTTTAACAGAAATGGAAATAATGAACCAAGGCTCAAGAGAAAACGTCCATTGGATTAGCGAGCGGTCTAACTTTTTCCCAGGATGGAGCTCTTTACTTGAAATCAATCCTTATGTTGTTAAGAATTTCAAATGGTATCAAAAGTTCGAGGAATAAACGAAATAGACAGAAAGTCAATACCTCGAACCAGCTCCTTTTCACGAATACCTTTCTAGTGAACTTGGATAGAAAGCCTATGAATAGAAGTCGTAACTCACAATCAATCTTCTCGGTCTCGAAATATCCCATTGTATTGAATCCGATGATTTCAGGCGGAAGAAGGATTAACGGTTACCTTTGCCATTTATCTTGCTTTCGAACTTCCTACTACTCTTTAACAAGATAGCTTCCAGAAAGAGAGACTGGCTCTTTTCTTTTTTCATTTTGAATCAATGACTTCGTTACTTTGAAGTCAAGCGAGGCTCGAGAGACCTGCTGCTGTATCGACTAATACGATAGCACCAGGCAGGAGTGGGAAAGGAAATGCCTCACCTGAGAGTTCAAGTTCAATCCCATCACTTCATGCCAGTCTTGATCTGACCTCGATTCTGCCCTTACTTCAACTGCACTTAAAGACTTTGACCATTTTCTCGTCCTAAGTCTCTGTAACAGCCCGACTGCTAATTAAAGTCTTTCAATCCTAGCAATGACTTTCTCGGCTCAACTAGTTGAAAGAATTCTTTTTTATTTTTTTTTCACCAGAGCTAATCTCTGCCAACTCAACTTAACGTGGCACCCGTACGTTTCACTCAATCCTCCTCAAAATCCATACACACTTTTGGAAAGAGCACCGGACATCCAACTTTCTCATTATCCCGTGGGAAAGAACCACCGTCATCTGCCCCTACATTCATAACCATATCTTCTTTTTACCTTGGATGCGTCAGTTTCAATCCATCCCCGCCAACATACATATCGCTGAGCCATAGATAGACAGACACTCGAAGTGCCGATCGTTAGACTTCGAATGAAGATAGATCTCATCATTGGACCGCCAACTCGTCCTACTTACTTTCTGGTTAGACTGCCCTTCCCCCCGTCTGGAAGGGGACGGATTGAACCCTAGCTAGGTCGGGACCAAGATGAACTAAGCGTAACTAAGCACCGCTCATCATAGAAGTTGCCCGAACGCTTTCTTGCTCAATTGTTGAATAGGTCCAGCTTGACTATCTCTTACATCCAGTTTGAGCCCTTTTTATTTTTCTCGGTAAGACGCCAGTTAAAGTTCCCGGCCAGTTCCATGCGTTGCATTTCCATTTCCAGGCGAGGTAATATTATTTTCTCCCATCCAGTACGGAATAAAAGAAAGCCTATCAAAGAAATCTTTCCTTTCATATCGATCCCTGGTAAAAATTCTTATTCAGATTCTGTTCACTACGCTCCCCTCTACATACTTCTTTGTAGAGCGAAACTCTTCAACTTAAACAAAGATGTTCCCTACCGAACCCTATGTTATTGTAGTCCTTCTCTTTCTCTCACTTCCTTTCTTTCTTACCGTGTGTCTAGAATAGGACAAACCCTCTTCTTCTACTTATTTGCTTTCGAAGGCCGTGAAGTGCCAGCTCGAGAGATCTTGTCTTTCCTACGAGTAGACATTGAGGGTATGCCGAGAATCTGACCTTGCCTTCCCGGTAGCCCTAAGAGCGTTGTGCCAAACTTTCAAGATCTAGCTGAGAGCTTTAACCCTTACTTACGATCGAGCTACCTTTCACCCCTGACTTTATTAGCTTTTGGATCTTGCCACCTCCACTCGAGGAATTACCAGATCTTTACTACTAGCTTTGAGGAAGTAAGCGTTGTATTGTAATAGTCAAATAGTAAGCCCACTCTCTCCCACAGGTTTCTAGTAATGAATTAAGCAAAGAGCGTTCTATGAGGTTTTCCACCCGAAGAAAGAAGAGTCAAAGGGTGCCGGGACTTGAGAAAGGATGCCCCATCTAGTTCTATAAGTTGTAAGTATCCGGGTGTGAGTTTGTCTGACCGGCATGCTGAGCCCTTCATAGCATAAGACCGACAATCCATTTATCAAAATTCCACGCTATAGCCAAGCGACTCTCATTTCTAACTTATAGCGAGACTGATAAAATGGATATCAAATAGGGATGGCTAAACCCTATAATAGTTATAGAACTATATTAGAATGGGAAAATCAAAAATCAATTGACTAGAATTTCATTTAAGCTCGGGAAAAGTGGGCCCTTTTTGGTTAAAAAGTCTCTCTTGGAATCGGCAATACAATAAATAATTGGTTGTTTCCACATATGTCTCTCTCCCATCAATCGGTACTAGTTTACGTAATGTCCCCGATTAGTTTGATGAGAAATGCGAAAGATAGAAAAAATCAAAAAAAGAGCCCTGAAAGTCTAAGAACTTCCTGCCCCCTTTTTAACAGAAAATGGAGAGAGAAATTGATGTATTTATGGAATCAGTCGGGACTGACGGGGCTCGAACCCGCAGCTCTAGCCTTGACAGGGCGGTGCTCTGACCGATTGAACTAGAATCCCAGGAAAATTTTGTGTACAGCCTAAAAATGTCTTAACCTTCAAACATAGCTTTATAGAGAGATTAGAAATGACTGACCTAACCCCTAATTCTCATTTGAAAAGGGTTTTTGTGGAAGGAATGTTCAAGTTTAGGATCCAAGATGTCCCGGGCATCAGTCACACTTTGATCAACATTTTTGACACATTGGAGGAGTGCCATAGTTTAGAATTGAATCAAATAGGCATCCCGAAATCATGCTAAAGCAAGAGGCCGGCTAAGGTAATGAAATTCAACACTGGACATGGTACGGAAGTGATCGCAGAGAAAGAGAGCAGGGAAACCTTGCGTTTGCTTTGTTTGCGCAGGCTACGAGCTTTTTAGATGGGAAATCACTTTCATTGGGACAGAACCCAATAGAATAGTAAGGGCAGACGCTAAGGTATGATTCACATCTCTAGAGTTCTCTATAGTTACATTAGAATAGCGATCTTCGCTCGGCTAGATAGTTTGCTAGTTTTCTTTCTTGAGGGATTAGTTAGGCTATATTCCAGGTATGCTTTCAAGGCGAAGAGTCCTATTCTTATTTGCCTTTTTTGTCCGGTAAAGAGAGTCAAAACTACAGTACAAGCAAGAACTATAGGGACGTCAGTGATTCTGTTAGCAGATGAATTCTCAAGAGTTCCCTTTTCAATGCCAGGTAAACTTCACCTATTTTTAGATCCACGGTCTAAAGCCAATATCGATGGAAAGGGGCGTAGCGGGAAAAACGCTTTGATAGGTGCCATTAGAAGAATCAAGAGAATAACTAAATTCGTAAGAATTCTTCCCAATTCCTATAGTACTTCACAAGTAGTCATTTGTATTGGTGACTCTTAGCTTCTTTCTCTAGCCTTTAGCTCGACACTAGGTTTAGTCTTACTTCCCCTTCGAACTTCACTATCTGGCTATCGAGAATGAACTCAAATGTTAGAATAGGCTGCAAGAATAGAATGCAATTCCCCCTTCATCCCCACGCCTTCTGCCCTTACTGTTACTGTTATTGTCTCTCGTGGATTCAAAAGGTAAAAACAAACAAACCTGTCCAGCAACAACCGAAACCTCATACGCGCCAGACAGCTGCCATACTGGAAGAACGAATTGACTCGACAAGGAAACCAAGTCAAAGGGTCGCGCCTGACAGCCAAGCCCGTGGAATGGTTGAAGGTAGTTCTCGCTCGCATGTGCGTTCCTATCTCTTATGAATGGAGTCAACCGGATCATGAAGATCTTACTTTATATAAGCTGCGGAACAAAACCTGGAGTTGATCTGATCTGCTCTGAGTCCTCAACTTCGAACCAACTCAAGATCGAATTTCAGGCTAGGTTTATATAGGCAAAACGGGGTTGGCGGCATCTGACATCAAATCACCTTAGCTTCATCAACAAGGTCTCTTTCAATTCAAGGTTTAGGCTTCCTATGAGCAAGAGAAAAGACCTTCAAGCGGTCAACAGACCGGGTCCAGTCAACAAGCTTGAGCTATGAAAGAGACCAACTATTTATTGTTATATATGAATTATTGAGAACGAAAGCGAGCGAATGAGAATGGAAATGAAGAGAAAGGGAGGAGCTAGTTAATTGGTTTTGATTCTTGAACTCTTTCGAAGTGGAATGTAGATGAGGAGTGAAGCGGGCTGGATTGACCTTCAAGCTCTCGTTCGCTAGTCCCTGTCAATGATGGGTCTGACTCAGATGCAAGTCAGACAATGTCGATTCGATTGGGCCTTTTCACACTCGATCCGTTACAGTCGATCCTAAGCAACAATCGCTGTTGAAGATCGATTGCAAGTGCCTCAAGGCCTGATCCTCCTTCCTTATCTTATTGCAATGCTACTTTCAGCAACCCTAAGAGGACAAGTCTATAACAAAGGACATTTTCTTCGGCTACGAAAACATGGACTAAGCTTTGCTTATGACCACGCTTGTTGACCATTACTATAATATGAAACCTAAGAACAAACTTGTAGGAGATAGCAGCAGAGGAGGATAGTCTCTTTAAACAAAGCCACACCGAAGAGCTAGGCAGATTGGACTTAAACCCTTTACCATAACCTCCCTTTATATGAGAACGCTTAAGAATCTCTCTTCGAAGGCCTCTACGCCAGTTCTCGAATCCGCAGCACACTTTCTATATCCGTACCTCATACCCGGAGTTCCGACTCAAAATATCCCTGTTTAGATAAGAGTAATTGAAAGGAAAGAGTCCTCTATCCGGATTAGGACAAACCACACTTCCGAGGAGGGAGTCAAGACAAAGACGTTATGGTGAGCCTGGCACTTTTGATGCTTCCCGCAGTGAACGTGAACAGGCCATTTATCTTGGACGACTTTAACCAGGGAAATAGATAGACCAAACAAAACATAAAACAACTACAAAACAGGCGTAGCTTTACTGTAGAGTGTTTGAGACAGATGCTTCACTAGAACAAGCCAATCCAGATGAAAGAAAGAAGCAAGCATGAGACGACTAGGAGCCAGCTGGCAGCATCCGCCCATGACGGTACGAAATAAGCAAGAAGGGCTTTTGCCTCCACCACTTTCGCCTTTCCCTTTCGACTGGCATTACCACACGCAGAAATAGAGTCTATTAAGCTGTTCAAATCCCGCGTAGGAGACCTCAAGTAACATAACCGGGCCAACCCAGAAGCCGATCACACCCATGGGAAGCAGGCAGAGTGACCACCCCAGTTTGATGATCAATACTGTGAAGTTGGATAGAAGAAAGAACTTAGCCTGGTCTCAGTCGGCAAGGATGGATGGTTTTCACCTCTTAACATCAACCGCACCTACTTTCTTTCGTACCCTAACTGCGACGTGTCAAAGAACATCTCTATCCCGTTGAAAAATGTTGACAAACTTTTATCAGACTCTCTTCAAGGATTGGCATAAAAGAATAGCACTGCTTCAGCTACTGACTCATCCGTAAACTATTTCAACAACCCCTCTTGCGGTGATTAGATTACTCTTCGCCCCCTCTTCTCTATTCTAGAAGCGGATAAGACACCACTAGGGACAAAGCAAAGAAAATCCTGACTTGAGATGCGGAAGTGAAGACCTGTGTCTAGGCTTAGGATAGGACAGGGCCGGGCACGTAGAATTTCTCGTTCTCCCGCAAAGCTAAATACGTTGTGCTAATCTTGAAAGCTTTTATTCACAAACACTTGATGTTGCCGATGTTCTATTTTCTGCTGTTGGTTGCAGGGCTACTTTTTTCTTTCGAGATCGAATCATAGCCTAGTGCCTGACGTTTCGTAGCCAAGCTAGGGATGAGTTGACTTGCCAACCCCCTCATTGCTCGCTTCAAGTATGGAGCTCGACGGTTTGGAACTATCGCTTTGATTCAAAAGTTTATGATTCATGTGCAGCTTCAGTCTCTAGTATCCTTTCAACTATACGGATTAGTCTAAAGAGCGCTTATGTAGCATACCCATTCTTGAAATGTCTTGCTCTTGCCATTGTTCATGTGCATCCTTCTTCTGAAATTGCTATTAGTTACGTGCCTTATCTAAGTGTGCTAGGGCGGCAAGCCCACTCACCTTTTCTTTTTGCACGTCTTCACTCTTTAAACCATCGATCCAGCTTCTTCTTATTCATCTGGGGCGGACACTCTCCTATGTGAGTAGCTTGGTCATCATCTGGCGCAAGGTTTGGAACCGCGTAACGTTAGTGAAGCGAGTATTTGAAGCCGTGAAAGAAGAACAAGAACCGGCGTTTTCGAAAATGCAACGAGTAAGAAAAACGTAGTGTAGTCGAGTAGAATATAGAAAGAGAAAAGTCTCGATGTGAATTGAGGATCGATCTCGTGTTTAGGGAAAGTGCAAGATTCTGACGGGC
>KE526710.1:5000-37500 GCA_000441915.1 Genlisea aurea | reverse complement strand
CCTAACTCCACTCCGGACTGTAAGAGTGCTAAAAAGGAACATACCTTATAATGCCCTTACTCTTGGCTCCCTCCTACTGCTAATGGTTGTTGATCGTTCTTTCGCCTTCCTTTTGAATTCATCTGCCTTGCGTTGTTCCTTCTCTTTCAACCTTGTCTCTTCCATCTTCATCAGCTCTTCGGTGAGGATTTTCTACAAATTGCCAATGGAGTTCGTTCCAGATCGTATTTGAAAATAGTGGTAGGGTAGCTTAAGGATGAAGGAAGAAGAGACCTTTATACGCCGTCAGTGACAGAGATTAGACTTATTTAGCAGATAGGAAGAAGAATGGAAATCCTCTTTTGTCAGTCTCTATTTTATTCTCAGTTGGTGCTTGCGCTGCCTTCTACAAAGAAAGAAAAAGAAAACTTTTTTTAAATCGAATTTCTTTTTTGCTTGCTTAATTGTTGACGGAGGAATACATATCGTATCGAGGATAGAACTCAAGCGGAAGACAGGAGAGAGAATAGAGGATAAGCGTCGCCGACCATTAGAATCCGCTATGCTATAGGAACAGCTTTTTTTTGTTCTATATACTAGAAGAGTTTCTGATATAGTAGGTGTATTTGACTAATCACGCTCTTCTAGGTGACTCCATCAAGTGCACGCTGCTTTGATGCACCACTCAGTCCGAGCTATGGTACTCCGGATCAACACCTTAAACCAGGCTCCGGCGATTGGCCGCTACTTACACATCTGGCGTTCCGGATTGAACTACGGAACGGAATTCAAGGGCTGGGCTTCGGCCGCCCCAACGATACCACTTCCTTTATGATTATGAATAGAATCTCTTTTCTTTCTAGTAGAGCTCATCACGACCAGAATAACCTAACTCAAGACTGCTACGGGCACTGATCCTTCTATTCAAAGTGTAGTTTCTCCTACAGCTCGAAAAAGTCAAGCGCTATGGTTGGTTTAGCCCTAATCTCTTCCAGTCGGACGCAGTCATCTGGGCTTTGGTCTCAATAGGTTGAGTGGTCTGAGGTGCTACGGTCTGGGTAGGATTAGCTACCGGAGATGATTGAGCGTTATCGATAAGCTTTTTTCATGTTGATAGGTTGGTTGAGGAGTGAATGGCGTAGGCTTCAGGGCGAGTTGTTGCGCTTGGGATTGGGAATAGACCATACCATGTCGCCTGTCTCTGGTTCATGTTTGGCGACTCCCGTCATGGTTCTTTCATAACATGTTTGATAACAGAATGAGGAGCGGATCGGACATGTCGAGTTCTTACTCTACTTGTGGAGGCCAACAGCAACTTGAATTACTAAAGGTGCCTGCTGATTCAGTTTACCCGACGTCTTCTCTCTACCCAATTGTGGATCTATTACCGGGCTTCGTACCAGCTATATGGAAACTCTTGCTTTCCAAAAGTGAAGATCTTTGACCCCGCCTACGGCCACTCGAATAGGGACAAAGGGAAGGAAGGGGAGTCGCCAGGAGAAGTCATTATCGTATGTCTAGCCTAACCCAACTTGAAGGAAAAATGGGCCTTTTGCGTTTCAAAGCTAAACGCCCTGGGGAGAAAAGAAAATCAATCACAGTCCAGCTACCAGGATACGCCACTGGTTTCATTGACCCAGAAACTTGCTACTGACGTGACTTTCTTTCTTTAGGCCTCTTTCTCCGTTTTTTGTAAAGATTGGTTACGTAAGATGAAGTAGGGCCACCAGAGGGGTTTCTCCTTCCAAGGAACCGAACAGGGAGGAGAAAGACCACTCGTTGAAAAGGACCTAAGGTGGGAAATTCAAATAGTACTCAATGAGTTGTAGAGGATTGATGAAATGAAGGGGTTTAACCTCTAAAGCAGAGAGTCCAAGTGCCAGGTTGAAGTTGTAATGTTCGGAAGCAACATGCTAGCAATCTAATCCGATACCCTTTAGAAAACGTTGACAGGAATCAAAAGAAGGATCTTCACAACTCGCTAAAAATCCCTTAGTTTTCATCCCCGTAAAGCCAGGAAGCATTAGGATCGCATATCATTCCCCACTAACTAAGACTAACGCAAACACTAACTAGGACGCCTTTATTTACTAACGCATTTCGTCTACGACTCCACAACGTTCCACTCCCGGCACTAAAGCTCAAAACAAAAACAACAACAGAACTACACTACCGCATTTCGGCTACGCCTTCATTTGGTTCGGCTTACGCCTTCATTTGGTCATTTCGGCTACTTAAACAACAGAACAACACGTTAGCATTCCGGCTACATTTGGTTGTTTGGTCCTTTCCTATTCCTTAGGAGATTGCTAGCTTTCGTTCTCAGCAAACTACGGTAGGACGTGAATCGATCATGACAAGAATAGACTTCTTCGTAATAGAAGAAAGTGTCAATTTTAGAATCCATTCAGCACTCACCTGGTTGTTCATCATTCAGTGTAGTGGGGCCTAGCAATATTAGATGGTGGTATCATATTGTTGATAAGGTAGGAGCAAGAGTGATAACACGGCACGTTTCGACGTGGCGCGTGCAAGCAATAACGAAGCGTTAGTGAGCTCTTTCACTACTTATTCTCTTCTCATCTCACATTGGTTCAATCTACGATTTCCTTGTAGTTGGCAACTCTCATCCTTGAATGAAAGTGTGTTGACCCAGGGCAGCCAAAGCAGGCGGGAACCCGAAAGCCTTAATAGCCCATTAACCCATGTTCTGTTCAGCTAGCCAGATAAGCTAAAGCTTGCCATCGACCGGTTCGTTCGGAAGTAACCGCATGCGCTCACCTATTCATCAACCAAAAGAGAGGGGAATGACGAAACAAGCAAGCATAGACCAATTAATTACCAATTCAATGTTCTCTCAATCAACTAACACCCTTCCCTTAGACAGACGACTGTCTTACTTGCTGTCTATCTCGACCTAGAGCCTGCTTTCCTACTGGATTGGGAATAAGCCTAGAAAAAACGACTCCTACACTGGTTGGAAGCAAAGGTCTCTCGAGAAAATAACAAAAACTTCCTTAACACTTGTGCTGGTAGAGATATGGATTTTCCTTCTTAGCATAGATGCTAGGACGTTTTTGTATTGCCACTTTGATTTTCTGAGAAAGCTTAGGTAAGCGTGAGGTCCCCCCCTTTTCGCTTGCTTACAGGACTAGAGCGAATCGTCTCTTGTGCTTCCTACGCTCTCCTTCTGAAGTGAAGCCTAACTCGGTAAGAGCAGATTATCTTGCAGCTTCTTTTCGAGCTGCGGATAGAGGGTGGATAGTTTTCAGTAGCGCCACATGTGGTACAGCTTTGTCGAGGTCTGCTTGGAGTCCCGGTTTATAGGCCTATTAAACGTCAGGCTTCCTTTCGATCTTGATGTGAACCGCTTACTCGGCGGTGGGATGGTTCCGGGGCGGTCTAACTACCGTATCGATGTTTGACACGACTAGATATCCAGGTCTCTACCAAAGAAAAGAAAGGATATGAGACGAACGACTAGCCCTAGTCGAGAAAACGTGAGAGTCTGTCTCCTTCTCCTTCCTAAAGCACTGGGGCCGTCCGAGCAGTCAATACGTTTTTGAATTGTCAACAAATGAAAAATGAAGGACAAAACAAGATAAGATGGCGGTCTCTTGGAACGAGAATCGGGCTTCAGGGCTGTACACTCTTCTTTGTTCTCGGCATCCTCTATATCAGAAGAGGCAAACGGCGGGCGGGCATCTCACTCAATAACGGCAAGTCGTGCGTACTAGGTCCCTAAAGGCGCTTGGGGCAACCAACCCTTCTAACATAACAATAGAAGTTCCCCGACCGGATAAGCGAGATCTACTGTGGTAGGATTTTGTTCTAGAGTTTCCATCTTGGATGAGGCTCACGTCAGTTATTTTGGCCATTCCTCCCCTATGTTGAACTTTCTCTATATTACATTACCTTATTTTTGAATGCACGGGAAATTTCTGGTAGACCAGGACATGTTCCATGGCGCGAAGTCTCTTATCATCTAATAGCTCACATTGTGGGGATATATATAAATATGCTCTCTCTCATCCACATCAAAATCTTTGTCAAGCTGGACCGAGGGATGGGAATGGCGGAATCCGTCTGCCCTTTTCTTCGTACGCAAGTAAGCTACTGGCCTTAGATTGTATCGAGCTACATGCCCTTTTCATAAGATGATGTTGTAAGCTACGGGCCAAAAAATCTCCGACGAAGCGCAGGCATCAAGAGCGTTGAAGGGGTCTTCGAACCTTTCCTTTGAAGGAAATGGAAATGCCTTCTAAATTACAGGACATAGAAGCAGGCTCTGAAAGAGTTGAATCTTTTATTTTCCTAGTAGCGAACCTTTGACTCGTTCCCCCAATCAAAATTTTTGAACCGCTACGCTACCTTTTATTAAATAGAAACCTCGCTTCTTTCGTTCCATCTATGATGTCTCTCCTTGAAGTCAGTATCGACGCTTGACGCTACGAATGTCTCATATTGAGAATTCTGTTCTTTGATAACCTAACCCTCGTTCGATAAAGCTAACCATCCTTCCCTTCGTAAGAACAAAGCATGGAAAGACTGTCCATCTAATAAGTAGTAGTCAAAAATAAGGAAAGGCTAGGCACCTGGGGTCCTTTACATATCCTAGATCCGTTATTCGCATCTAGAAAGATTTTGAATCGGTTCAAATTCGAAAAAAGATGAGAACAGCACGTCCACTGGCAGCTCGAAAGGAGTGTAGCGTATTAAAAGCCAATAATCTCATTTCCCGGAAAAAAGAGGAGGCTCTGAAAGAGTTTCTTGGAATATAGCAAGGCGCAGTAGTGGAGCTTGACCCTCGCCCTACGCCGATTGAGATCTTTCCTTTTCTAATAAGTTCCATTCGTATGCAATCTAGAACATCGTACAGGATCATAGCATAGACGGACTACTTTGCTTGCTTTTTCCTTGACTTCTTAAGTGTAACACTGCTATTGCTCTATGTAGGAAAGTACTAGAGTGGAGTGCCCTGCCCACCTGAAAGATCTCCTTCAGGGCTTGTACAAGAGCGCTTTCCTTGTCTTCTATCTGGTACACTTTTTTTCTAAGCCAATCCCTTTTGGAGATACCTATGAATCAAAATCCACTGGCAATGAGAATCCCAATTCAAAATGAATGGGTAAGTCAATCTTCGCCGAAGCTAACATCATCTTTATCACGAGCTGGGAACTAGCACTGCAACATTCGAAGGCCTTAGCAAGAGGTTAGAAAGCGTCTTGGTATCGACAGAGAAAGTTGGGAAAGCGGCAAGATAGAAAGGACTAATATACAATTTAATTACCCTTCATTCGAAAGAAAGAGGTGAAACTCACTCTTCGCCTATTTGACTTCCTAGCTTGCAAGAGCTGTAAAGGCTTCAAAACGAACTTGCTATACTAAGCCTTATCTTTTTCCTGCTGCCCTAGACGGAGCTCTTGACCTATCCTCTAATAACAGAGAGCGAAAGACGCTAGGCACACTCTTGAACATTGCCATCTTAGCTCCTGAGCCTATTCTGATTCATTTCTGTTTTGGTTAGCGCCCTCTTTCGGGTATGTTCGCTACGAGTCATCTCAATCCTTAGCTAAACCCATCCCACCTGCCCTAACTAAATAAAAGGACAAAAGCATACCATACCAAACCTACTGAGCTGTCCTGAGTAGCCTATGAAGCTAAGATTCCAACATCACAGGCATTTGGTAAACCGCACCAAGAAAGTCAATCTGGGTTCAAGATGAGATGTTTTGGCTCACCCAGGAGCGAACTCTTTCCACGCCCGGGCAGACCCGAGCAGGGTCTGAAAGTCATAGTTCGGAGTTGTCGAGAAATCCATTGAAGAGATGGAACTAGAGTCCTTGGCCTGGCTAGCGGTGAATTCATTTTTATTGTGAAAAGGAGACTACAACAACAACAGAGAGCCCCGCCTCAGGATAAAAAGAGAATATGGTACCACAAGCGTAGAATAATCAAAATCTAAATGAATGAATTCCACTTTATCCAGGTATTCCAAAGTTCATTATTTATTAGTGTTTTTTCAACGTATTTTTCTCTAATGAAACAATTGACTCTAAAAAAATAGAAATAGCTCTCTTTTTAGTAGTCGAGACTACTATAAAGAGTGGAATAAAATGGAACGAAACGAAAGTGATAGAGTTGGTTAGCGAGTTACATACTTCTTTAGAGCCAGAAGGGGCAAGGTCGAGCAGCTCCGCCCCTTGCTCAGAGATCATAGAGAGGGAAAGAAAAAAAAGCCAACGATCTTTGCGTCGAGTCGGACTAGCTTCGAGAAAATAATAAACTGGCTAAGATTCGATTGACCTGGATAGCCACCAGTTTCACTAAAGGAAGTCCCTGACGAGCCGTCATATTTACAATGTCACTCTGATGAAGACCTTACCAACATACATGGAATGCCGATTCTTATCGTTCCGGGGAAAAGACTTCACGCTATGATTCTATCTCTATGTTAACGAATGCTAATCCATTTTTGATCCCTCAGCCCTAGTGTGGTCAGTCTGGTTTGCATTGCTACACGGGCCATGATCCCCATCTCTCAATCAAATGTAAAACTCTTTCTTTCAAAAAAGCATCCCAGCCTATTCTTTCTTCCGGCGGCCAAGCTTCAATCTCAATCTCTTAGAGCTTTTAGTAGATCATGAAAATGAAATGGGGTGAGCACCGGCCACGTGAACTGAAAGCCGTTGGGCTAGCACCAAGAATGCCACATTACGAAAAATACATGCGATGAAGCCCGCGAAATAACCATTAAAGAAGGCACCCAGATGCTCTTCTGGAGTGGCCCGAGTGGTCCATTCACCTGGTATGGTAAGATGAGAATGCCCCGCCGTTGAAAATGATGTGAGGATTGGAGCGCTCGACCCAGAGGGCGCGCTGCGGGAGTTGAAGTGCAGAAATCTGTCGATCTCCTTTGACCATTCTTTCCCCAACTCGTCTAGAATTGGTAATTCCATTTTGCTTCAGTCTCTTATTCATTCGTATCAGAAGCTTGGGGATCATGCTCTCATGCGTCTCATCCAACACTCTTAAGGCAGATATCACTCGATATCATAACTTTCCTCTAGGGTAGTTGCTCCTGCCAAAGAAAACTCAAAGTCAAAAGCGTAATCAACTGCACTTTGCCTTTGGAGAAGCAGGAGTAAGAAGAAGGGGAGCTTTCAAGATTTCACTTTTCAATCTGAACTTGAAAGATGAAAAAACCTGTTGCACATCCTCCTCTCAAAGCCCTGCAAGTGACACCATGGAATCTGATGATATAGTAAAGGAAGAGAATCCTCATTTGGAGCTTGATCATGAATCGATGGAACACACCCAACCATCAGATCATCACATAGTTTTTGAGCATGAAGGAACAAGCAAATGTAGGCTACTTAAACATTTGCTGACTCCAATTGTTTGGTCGCTCACTCAATTGTAGAATGGTTTTCGACTTTTATTTGATTTTCGGTATGACGCTCCGCGAGCAGAGCGAATGAACAAAAAATCCAACCTAATATGAATATCCTTCGACCGTTATCTCCTCATCTTCCTATTTATAAGCCACAGCTTACTTCGACGTTTCCAATTTCCAATAGAATCTCCGGAGCTTTCCTAACCACTATCGTTTTCTTTTTTTATCTTCTTTGTCTGAAAATAGGTTTGATTTGCTTCACCTATGAGAATGTCTACCAAATTTTCTTTTATTCATCAAAGCTCATCCTAATCTCCGTCGAGATTACTGCCTTAGCCCTGTTATACCATATAACTAATGGAGTTCGTCATTTATTGACGGATTTTTCTGGATTTGGACGCTAAAGGCTGCCGTGTATTCACGCACTTATTTCCATTTTTCTTATTCAATGCTTATTATTAGCGTTGATAGCTCTCTTCGGCTTATGCCGTAGAAGATGAATCAGGCTATTTACCTTTTATCTGCACCGACCAGAAGGGATTCGCTGGGATGAACTCGCAAAGACTCGACCCGGATTCCCTTGTAGAGTGGCGTCTTTTAGTTGACTCAACTTTTTCAGTGGAACTCAAAATCAAAAAGAGTTTGTACTCTTTTGGTTGACTTTTAGCCACGCGGGGCGGCTATCCGCATATGTCCCAAAGTGACGTCCATTTTTTGGGTATACTCCAGAAAAAAAGGCGCGATGCTTTTGCCGTTACCCCTTTTTCTTTTTTGAGCTCGGTGTGGAATCACCATCATTACACATTCATTCTTGGTCTGGCTGCTGGTCTAGCGAGTCTTCCTAGCCGCGTGCAACCTACTCGCTGAAGACCGTAACGTAAGTAACTCAGTGCTCCATACAGGGGAAATGAAAGCAGAATTCGTTAGGATCCTCCCAATTGCCATGTTCAATCTTTTTTTAGCGGTTTCCCCAGAGATTTTTATTATTAATGCAACCTTCATTTTGCTCATTCATGGAGTTCTTTTTAGTACCTCTAAGAAATATGATTATCCGCCGTTAGTCAGTAATGTGGGTTGGCTTGGATTACTTAGTGTTGCGCGCCTAGGAGGGCAGCGCGCTTTGGGATACGGAGGAGCTATTATCGTCCTGCTCCCTAACCTAATGCGGCACCGGGCTTGTACCGCAGCGCAGGGACCATAGCATGGGGGGACGTCTAATCCTTTTGCCACCGCAAGGCTGGCTAATCGTACGCAGCAGGCGCTATGTGAATTGCCCAGGGAAGGCACATGAGTCCGAACGCTATGTTGAATGTGCGACTGACACTACACTACGTAGGTACCTGTGCGGGTAAGGCGTCGGTCGGTCCTAGAAACGGCGGCATCGGCGCGAGGAGTTAACGACCGGACGTGCTGCAACCTAGGGATCGCCTGGTTTGGAACCCTCTATAGGGATCGGGGGGGCATAGCACAATTTCTCTTGTAGGAGGGTGGATTACATGAAGATAACGCCCGGGTGACTGATCCTGCCATAATGTACTCCTATCTATACAATGGTAACCGAAGTGGTGCATACATACTTTTTTCTTCATGCGTGAATAGCCGGGAAGAAAGAAAGGGCGGTAGATGATAATGAGAAAAGGCACCGCGTCTGGACGGGCGGGCGGAATGGATGAGCGAAAGGCGCTATTAGCCCTCTATCGGCACTAAAGAGCTCTTCAATCGTCCATCCAACTCAGTCGAGTATGTTCATCATATAGGCCGCGTTGGATCGAACGTTCAGCAGAAAGATAGAGCTAGCCTATTCGTTATGGGGAATCAATGCTACGGACCTTCAAACCAAACCATCCACCCTACGGCACCTGTCTTTCATAGGGCTTTCATCAGTATCAGTAGCGCCCATTCTACATCAGTTCCGAAAGGGTTGGGTCATCCTGGAGGTGGAGGGGAGCATCCCCGCGACGTGATCGGTCTGCTAGTTCACGCAAATCCGAAGAAGTTATCACGGACGAGCCACATGCAGGGAAACTTGCACGTGTGGTTCTGGCCGGGCTTTCCTGAGGTATCTAATAACCTTGCTTCTGCTCGCCGCTGGCGCACCTCTCCTAACTATTTCCTATGTATTCTGGAATAATATTTTTAGGAGGGACAATTTGACATATTTCTGCCAAATCCTTCTATTATGTTGTACGGCTGGTACCATTTCGATGTGTTTCGATTCTTCCGAACAAGAGAGGTTTGATGCTTTTGAATTCATTGTATTAATTCCACTTCCTACTCGCAGTATGCTCTTTATGATCTCGGCTTATGATTCAATTGCCATGTATTTAGCTATTGAGCCTCAAAGTTTATGTTTTTATGTGATCGCAGCATCAAAAAGAAAGTCAGAATTTTCCACGGAAGCCGGCTCGAAATATTTGATCTTAGGTGCATTTTCCTCTGGAATATTATTGTTTGGGTACGACCGGACAACTACCGATATCTAATCTTTGAAACTAATATTGTTGTTAAATAGTTATATATCTATCATCAGAAGAACGATCGGGTAAACATGTGAAACTTGTAGACCTTATTGTTGATCTTACGGGGGGAACGAAAGAATATATAGACTTGTAGAGACCCTCTATGTAGTTGTCTATCTATGGCAATCGATCCACATCTTTCCCCATATCCCTGTGGCAGTGTCTCGATCTCCTATGTGCGAAATTTTGAGACTAGTTCCCGAATGGTTTCCGCCCTTGGTCTAATTCCACGCCTTATGACGAAAGTTGTGAGTCGGTGTGGCGTAAAGTGAAGATTGGGGGAATCAAGACAATTCCCTTCTGGGGGTATTCCGAAGGTGTAACCTAGGCAACGAAAAAGGGGCCCGATACTTCAACTAGAGGAGCGCCCAGTTGGTTCACCAAACTCCGACCCAGCGTCACACGTTCTCCAGTCCGAAGGGATCCTGTGCCCACGACTCCTCCCGGAATTGCGTTATCGGAGCCGAGCCAGGAATGGCCGTTAGGGGGCACCCACCACTTTTCACGGTTAGAGAGGCCCTCTTTAATACATTAAGAAAAGATGTTCACAGGGGCCAGAACGACTCGGTCATAGGAGCTATGGTTTAGCCTACGTGCTGGTAAACGAAAACCACCTCGACCGGATCAGAGTAAATAACAATGTCGAATCAGGTCGCCCTTTGCCGAATTCACACGCGGCCGCCAGTTTTCCCAAAATAAGGGAGATCCGCTGCTTACTGCTCACGGAAACATCCGACCTATACGTCGTTGCTGAACATAAACAGCCCCCTTTCAAAACTCGTAAGCTCCGAAAACCATCCATCCTACCGCTCAACTTTAGCTCAAAACACGTAAGCATTTCGGAAAATAACAACACTAGAACAACACGTAAGCGTTACTGAAGAAGAATACTACAGCATTCCGGCAACGCCTACAACAATAACAACGTAAGCATTTCGGCGTAGCCTACATTTGCTTGTTCATAAAGATCTCCGCAGAAATGTTGGTCAAGATGATTCCGGCCAGCATCTTGTAGTTCATCTAGTAAGATTAGATCCGCTCTTCGAAGATCAATAGTCGTAAGGATATTGGTTCAGTAAATTCATTAACTATTCTTATGCCCGGTTTAAAGCAAAGTCATAAGCTTACTATGCTACCAGTCCTATCTAGGCTAACTCCTCACAACTCACCTGGAATTCCGAACTCCGCTGCAAACCTTGTCAAGGTTAGCCAGCTTGTCAATGAAAGGTGTAATACTCTAATAAATAATAATAATATGATTCTTAGCAGTTAAACAAGGGATAAGTCGAGCTTTGCATTGCAATCATAACAGCAGAACTCTTAACAGCATGAAACTCTGAACTGCGCTAACTCAATTGAAGGAGGGCGCTATGGTTTATTTATAGGGGTCAATGGTTTCACGCCTGAACTATGTCCATTCTTAGTTTACAGAGTTTGCTAGATCGTCCATAAGCAGTGGTCTTGGAAAGAGGAGAAAAATGGGTTGAAGGAAGTGGGAGCTGTGCAAGAATACGCTACAAAAAATAGCTGTTTGCAAGTATTCGTAGCCAGAGCTCAAAGGGGAAGAAAGTCAATAACTCTTTAATTCAAGGATGGATGGCCGCACCTGATACCATTTGGGCGGGAGTTCAACTCTTTTTACCACCGATAATAAGTTTTTTTTTCTGACGAGTTAGGCTTTGGTTGGTGGTTTTTCCGGCGGTGGCGGCTGGCTAGGGGTGTGATTAGGGTTAGGGTAATTAGAGTCGTAGCTTCTCTAACCCATTTAGAAAGTAGAAAGGATGGTCGTAGATCAGGGAAAGAAAACCGCATCTTGGGAATACTGAAAAAGAGGTCGACATGGGAATGGATAGGATGGGAAAATCTTCTATAGAACAATCGCACTTCCCCGCGGTTAGGTTTATTAGATTATTAGAGGCAAAACAGGCCTTCTCAGAGGTCTTCTCAAAAGCGGAGTATGACGTTCTTCTTGTCCTGACCAAAAATCGATATATAGGAGCTGCATGCTACTGGTAGGGGAAAGGCTGTGTGCAGCGCGCAGCTAAGTCACGCAACGGCTAACGGCTAGAGCATTCTTTCCTGACCATTTCAGAGGGATCTATGGTCTTCTCATACGAGATTTCTTCTTTTCCTGAGGCTTCGGAAGCAAAGGAAACCACCAGTACCGCCACGCCAATCCAGTACCATGTCTTCTACTTAGCAAGGATCGGAGGAAGCCCCGAAGCAAGAAAGCATTGGGCTCCAAATGCTGAGAGAGGAGAGGATGTGCAACAGGTGCAACACCGTTAGTACGAGGAGATGAAAGGTTTTCTTTCTTTAACAACTATTTGATGTATTTCCCCTCATCCTGCGGGGGCGGTTGATGATGTCTCAGGACTCAGAGTCAAGACTTCTCATACCTTGCCCCCTGCTCCTACCCCAGAGCCAGTTCCTGAACCGCAACCCGCGCCAGAATCGGAGAAGCCGGTACTGCGAAGGCAATCCCACGGTAAGCTTACGACACCCGCTGCTGCTTACAGTAGAAGCCGACTTGGCAAAGGTCAGTCCTACCCGTCTTCGAATCTAAATTACACGGCTCACTCACTTTGAAATCTGCTGCGCATAAAGAGAAGTATGTGGTAGTGTCGAAGGCTAGAGTTGCTCCATGCCGCAGTCTTGATGACACGGCAATGAAGCTGCTCGGGATTTTTGAACAGGTATATGCATATGTAGACACCATCCATTAGGTTTAGACTGCCATGAATCTAGCCAACTTATTGTATGAAGACAAGGGCAGTGAGCCAAAGGACAAGAATCGGTGGGTTAAGGATAAGGAGGGCAGTGAAAGATTCTAGTCCGATAGATCAAGGCTGGCACTCTCCTATGTCCGTGAAAAGGTTACCGAAGGCAGAATTTGAAGCAAGAAAAAGGCTAAGAAGAATGCCCAAGGAGAAGGGCCACACAAATGGTTGAAGCTTTTCTGGATATCTTTTGTGGAAGATGAGGTCTCTCGAGCCTCAATCCGAATATCTCACTGAATGCTCTCAAAAGTCGGCTGCTGAAACCATGCAGATCTGGGGAGAAATTCGAGGCAGACCATACGTGTTCTTGGTAGACTCAGGGAGCACGCATAGCTTCTTGCAATTGGAGGTTGTCAAGGAGTTGCAGTTGAATATCACTGTCCAGGACAACATCCGCGTCACTGTGGCTAATGGGGAAAGGATAGCTAGACCAGGGTGTTGTAAAGGAGGTACACATTGCGCTATATCAATTGCTTGCGTCAACCCGTAGCTATGAGTCCTTCCTTCTTGGTGCTTTCTTGCCTTTTGCAACAAAGACTTGAAAGACTACCAGCTCCCAGAGAAGACTTATTTTCTCGGCCTGAAAGGTCACAACTCGATCTTTTCGAATGAACCCAACATGGAAGCAATTCGTCGCTAAAGCTGAATGTTGAGCCACTTGCGAGAAGTGCCTACCAAAGAGAGTATCAAAGATGCTCTGTAGCAACATCAAGGGCCCACCTATCTGTGGCAGACTTTTGACGAAAGAGTTTGCCTTAAAGGGACCCTCTTTGCCGTACCAACGGTTCTAACTGATCAAAGGTTCTATCCATAGGAATCCTCTTCAATACAGAAGGAAGCCATTGGTGGACCGGGTGTAGGAGCCTTTTCGTAACATAGTTTCCAATTTCATTTCTTCCTCTTCCCATCACCTGTACAAGACGCACACAGTCGTCCCATAGTACAACCGTACTTATGCCTTGAATCACACACAAATCCTTCCTAATTCCCGGGGTTGAGAAATCAACATTGCGTAATCGCCCTGTGAACCACCTTCCACCCCATATGAGTGAAAGAATTATTCACATAAGGGTACTGAATGATTTCGGGCCATAAAGAACCCTGATCACAAATCTCTGCAGCACTCTTCAAATACGAGTGAGTTTCCTGCTCTAATATACGGAGCGACTGAAAGAATCCTGCCATTTCCATAGGGAAGACCATAAATAGAGAAAGCGGATAAGACTGACGTCGTTCCGATAATCTTCTCGGCATCCTATGCATCTTTCGATATATAGGCATTGACGGTAGAGATTTCCATGTAGGAGTATACTTGAGTCCATGGTTTAAAGGGATATCCTTGAACTCTGGAGCATACCTATCCATTTCAAGTCTGAATTGTGGCCTTCTTTCAAGCAAGAGTTCCCAGACGTTAAAGAGATTATACGGCTCAATGATCGACTGGAACAATGACTTTCAAATTCTGGGGTGCTAGCTTAGACACCGAGAATAAAGAAAAATACTATTTATAGTCGGACCATGCCTATCAACAATCTTCTTCCTATGAAAGGACGGAATGATTGTGGGTATGCCCTTTCTTGTACAAGACAAGAGAGGAATGGAGACATCTCTTGCTTACTATTCGGCATATCTTTGAAGGCAGACCTAGATTGCTAAGAATACAATGACAGAAAGAACCAACCAGACTGACGTCCTATCTTGCACCTGCCTGGAAGAAGAGATGGGCAGCAATGCACCATTCTTTTCTGAGACCGTCAGTAAGTGAGAAGATCAAGCTTTCTTGCATTGACCCCATCACCGTAAAGTTAAGGAAATAAGTCCGTTTGGGGTCTAACCGCGAAGGTTCGCACTGGGCAAAGCAGAGGGCTGAGACTCATCGGGGCATGAAACGGCAACACCTTATGACGAAATTCCACTCTCCAACCTACAATTCTGCTAAACAGTGGATTTTTCAAAAACTCTAAGCTTACCCCCTCTCTCTTCCGATTTGGCTTTAGCTTCTTCTGCTCCCCCGTTTCCTTGCTTGCTTTCCTTGTTTGATTGAATGTTACTGCTTTCCCTCATTAGCTCAGTTATTCTCAATCGCCCTAATATAGTTGCTAGGAGCGCGGCCAAAAAGGGCTCCCTTCGATAGTCCCAGCAGCTTCATTAAAGAGAGATTTAAGGCGCGTTAGCCCGCTACTCGTTCGTACGGGGAGGGCTTTTATGGGCTTTTTTCGTTCTGAACCGGTTTCTAGGATCTAGAAATCGAACCGGCATAGCTTGAGAATGGAGGCTTCTTCTCATCAATAATAGATACCGAAGCCGACCGAAAGAGTTGATTTAGGAATCTTTCCCCGCGTCTAAGCTGATGTTTGGAATGGCGGATCTACATGTGAAAAAAGAACCGATCATACTACGAAAGCCTTCCAAAGGCTGGCTTCTTATGCCAGATGCTCCGGCACTTTTCTTTGGAACGAGTTTACGAGTGTCTTGCCTATGAAATGAAAATCAAATTGTAAAACAAGGGTCCGCAAGAGAAAGACTTTCTTCATGGAATCCATCCTTTCTCTGTATAGAAAGCGGTACTTTACTTTACCCTGGGGAACATCCTCGAGGGCGATCCGATGAAGGAAACGGCATAGAGACGAGAGACTCTGCCAGATCTTCTACTTGTGCGGTGACCCTATGACAACACATACTTTAGGTTAGGGCGAATTCCTGGTCATTTGTGAAGAACGTAGTCCATCCTTCTTGCTTGTTCATGACGCTCTCTTCTTGCTTGAGCGCTTCTTGAGCTATTCCCTTCTTGGAATCAGTTGCTGTCTACGGTCTTCGGTCAACTCTCGTCTATCGCTCGCATCTATCTGTCCTATTCAGTCAGTCAATCCGGTGAATCGCTTTCAGTCTCTCTTTTGCTTGCCTTGCCATGGTCACTTCAAATCCTGATAGTAGCTCTTATTAAAGCAGTTGCTCTTCTGCTTTTCTTTATATCTTTATAGTGCTTGCTTCTTGAGCTCTTTGCTGGTTGCCCTATGGAATCTCGTATATCAATTTTTAGGTTGGTTGATGGAAGAATGCTGTGAGTGCGCCGAGGATATATCCTCTGAATTTTTCTTTGTTAGCCAACACTTAAAAAAGCGTCTATCAAAGAAAGATTTGATAATTCAAATAGAGTTGGAAATTCTCTTGTAACGGTAGTTGTAACTAGACATTGTTAGGACCCCTTCGGATTGGTCCTCTTCTAGTCGAGTAAGGTGCGTATCTTCCCTCTAAAGCTCTTATGGTAGGACAACTCTATTAACATAGACCCTTTCCCGGAAAAGGATTAGCTTCTGATCTCCTTGCCTCTTCTTCTTGGTCTCGCTTCTTCTCTTTCTTCTCGAAGCCAACCATCTGATCAAGCAGGAGTTGAACCAGCCTTTGGAGTTGGGGTTAAGCTGCTTAGCCAGCCGGAGAGCTTGTTTTAGCTTTGGACGGAGTGGCAGCGAGTGCTTACGACTCAGAGGCCAAAGGACACGGACGGGCAAGCTAGATCATCAGGGTCTGTAAAGAGAGTGAAGGAAGCGGGACAGACTCGCTTTCAATAAGCGACCAGGCCTCTAGATCGGACGGGATGCCGGCAAACCAAACAGGAAAACATCTGTCTGGGCATCCAGGTCTTTAAGTAGGTGTTGAAGCTCTAAAAAATGAACTTTTAGAAAACCTCCCTTTAATCTAAAAAGTATATTACTTCAGAGTAAGGCACTCTCCGAAAGGAAGGTAAACAGGAGTTAACGGCAGGCGCAATAGTGCCGGCTGTTGTATGTTAACCAAAGGCTGGCAATTACAGCAAAGCAAGAAGGATGGACTACGTTGCATATTTGAAAGGGCACAACAAGCCTAGTCACTTCAAAGTGAGTGTGAACATCTTATCCTATAGGCCGGCCGTCAAACAAAGAAAGTAAATAGACGCAATATCCCTTCATCTATCGAGCCAGCTTAGAGCTTATCGAATCTCCCTGACTGTATATTGCCCGACGCATATTATGCTAGTTTTGACTCACCTGGTGAATACCAATCCCTGTCTGTAAAATGTTGGTTGTTAAGTAGCGTTAATAAGAATGAAAGTACTACCGAACAACATTAAAACAAAAACAACAACAGAACAATAACAACGTAAGCATTTCGGCTTACGCCTTCATTTGGTCATTGCGGCTACGCCAACAATAACTACGTTAGCATTGCGGCTACTTAAACATTTGGTCCTCTCTACTATTGATCTCTAACCCTTATTTGATTCACAAAGCAACAGTCCAATCGATCCTTTCTCGAACTCGAAATCGATTAGTCTCGCTTTGTTCACTCGTGAAACACAGGATTAGCAGTTATGGATAGCCGATTGACTATCACACCATAAGTTAGCGAGTTTATCCGCCAGCTTCAAATCTCTCAAAACATAGGATATCCAAACAGTATATGAAAGAAAGTCTTCACTTTAATTTGAGGCATCAACAGTCGTAGGTTTAGAGTTGCTGGATGTTGAAGAAGAAACTAAACTTAACATTGATGATGCACTATATTCTATATAGTCTATAAGAAACTTGTTGAGTTTTATCGATATTCGCACATGTTGAAAGAATGAATAAGGGTGATCAACAATATCTCTATGTGACGAGAATGATGGAAGGCGCGACCTGCTAAACGCCCTGTAAAAATTCGTAGCCGGGTTATACTACACTTTCATTAGTGTGGTTGAGACATATAACACTTAAACCCGAAGTTTACAAATCATGTTTACTGTTTGGCATGATCCGTTGTGTCATCCCGGATCGATAATGATGCGAAGAATAATAAATACTGAATGTGTAAGAACCAGAAGATTCTTAAGTCCAATGATTTTCCTTAGCACCGGTTGTTCACAAGGAAAGCTTATTATTCGCCCATCACAACACAAATTAAAGTCAGAAGTGAATCAATCACCTTCTTTTCTTGGCTTGGAAAGAATACAAGGTTATATATGTGTCCACCATGTGGATCATTCAGATACTTCATGGTCTTAATTGACGCATCAACAAGATGGTCACATGTGTCATTGTTGTCGACTCGTAATCAAGCTTTTGCTAGACTGCTCACGTCGATTACGAGCTCATTTTCCAGATTATCCAATCAATAAAATACGTTTTGACAATGCTAGTGAATTCACTTCCCAAACTTTCTACAATTATTGTCTAGCGATGGGAATTGACGTAGAACATCCAGTTCATACGCAAAATGGTCTTGCGGAATCACAAATTAAACACTTACAATAGATTGCTAGACTATTACTTATGAAATCGAAGCTTCCAATTACTTTACTTCACTTCTTGTTGGGAAATGCTGTTATTCCTCGAAAGGAGGAGCACTCTGAAAACCCGATTTTTTGTATAAAGATAATAGAATAAGATAAGCCAGATTCTTCCAACAATCTACGGCACAAAAGCTTTAACCGCCTGTGCTATTCCACCCGAACCTAGTTCCATCGATTTAGCTCTTGGAATGGGGAAAGATGCCAATTCCGTCTTCAAAATAGGCTTTTTTGAAGGCCTGAAACGAAGGCTGGCTAGTGAAGTGACCGTGACCCTAGGGCTAGATCTAGATGGGCTTGAGACTTCCAGCTTGAAGTCAAGTCGACTGAGGAAGGAGAGTGATTGGCATTCAGTAGGGCAGAAAGAAGGGATTCCGGTTCTCTTTTCAAAGGATTGGATTTGGTGCTTTCTTACTTAGAAAATCGTTAGGTGTATTTTTTTTCCTGGCTAACCGCGGCAGTAAAAGAAAACCTCTGAGATTATTGGTTTCGCTTTTTCCCCCGCCCCGGCATGGCATTATCATGACTCACCTCAATATCGATTGAAAGCATGCGCTGGTTATGGGATGGGAGTAAATCGAAATCGGGGAGATCAAAGTTTTTTCCCGACATCAGCATGATGAACTAGCTTCTTCCCGGATAAGGCCATTTCTCTTTCAAATCAGTGCATTAGCTATAGATTATAATGAAAAATCATAGGAATCCAAGCCTACACAAGCTAGGGAATTGAGTTTGAAGCTTTGAAAGGATAGGGGACTAAGGAACAACGGAGTCACTCAACTGACAAGAAGAGCAATTTCAAAAACAGAGTGTTCGGCCTTCTTTCTTGATCTTGCTCCTCTTTCTATGAAAGCAGTGAGTGATATTAGAATCGCTCTTGATCCTGATAGCTTTCAAGCTGCTTTCTTTCTCACACTCGATGACACAATTCCGAGCCGATTGATCGGAGATACCCTGCTTACTTGGTCATGGCATAACCCGCTGCTTTTAGTCGCCCCTTGTTTGTTGCGCTCAACCTTAATCAATCTTGAATACAACCACTGCTTTTTAAGATTCATATCCCAATCCCTAATAGAAACCAAGACACATTTATTAGGAGGGGATATTATGGTGGTCATGTGGATGTATATAAACCGTACGGTGAGGATCTATACTATTATGACGTCAACTCTTTTTATGCGATGAAGTCTTATCCAAAGCGGTGTTCCAGTCTGGTGTAATAAGCTGGAGCGCGAGGAAACCTTTCTTTTGTTGATCCCGTACCCTTAGTCACAAAGCTACAGTCCAGTCCATTTCGATGTGCTTTGCTTCGTCTGTTCGTGGAACACGGGGTTCGAAGCTATATGTAAAGCCGCTTGGTTATCACACCAAAGCGGGATAGGATTTACCACAGGAACCGAAAGATCATGAAGCAAGTAGCTGATCCACTGCAACTCCACAGTGGTCAATGCCAAACTGCGCTTCTGCGGGCAACAACATTCTGTTTCTTGGCTTTCCAGGGAAGAGCCAATAAAAACACAATATCTAGAGATGGACTTCCTGGCAGGCACCCCAATCTGAATATCCTTCCAGGGATAACTTCTTGCCTGCTGGAAAGAAAAGGCCTCTAGTGAGAGTTCCTTTTCAGTACCGCACTACACGCTTAGCAATTGTCCAGTGCACTTCTATAGGATGCTGCAGAAACTGGCTTAGTTGCTGAGTAACAAAAGTTAGATCTGGTCGGGTAAAGCCTAGATATAATAACCTACCAACCAAAGCCTATAGCCACTTTCATCAACAGGATCCCCTTCTCCCAATATACCGAAGTTGTAGTTCTTTGGAAGAGGAGTCAGGGCTGGTGATGCATCATCCATACCCATGTCTCTTACAATATCAGCAGCATATTTATGCTGTGACAAAAGAAAACCTGCACTGGATTTTTGGAGCTCAAGTCCAAGGAAAAATAGAGCATCCCCCATATCTTTAATAGTGAGAAGATCATGCATGCAAGTCAGACTTGATCCGAATTCTAGTATCAAGACATGCACCAGTAACCAAAATATCATCAACATATACCACAAGGAAAGTCAATAAATTCAGCTGCTTATGATGAATAAGCAAGAATCAGCTGAGAATTGTAAAAAACAAAATTTCAATAAGGCTGAAGTTAACTCAACATTCCACTGACGACTAGCCTGCTTCAACCCATATAAAGAACGTTTTAAAAGACAAACCTCCTGCTTGTGTATAACCCTGTGGTGATTCCATGTACACTGTCTCCTCCAAATGCCCATGGAGGAATGCGTTTTTAATAAAAAGAAACCATGATTTAGAGGCAGCAATGGCAATTCGAACTCTAATGGTGACCTTTTTAACCACTGGAGAGAAACTCTCATAAGAGTATCCCCCCTTAACCTTATTATACCCCTTTGCAACTAACCGAGCCTTATAACGAGCAATAGAGCCATCCGGATTCAGCTTTAGTCTGTAAACCCATTTACAACCAATGGGCTTGCAATCAAGCGGCTTACTCACCAACTTCCATGTATTTATTATTTTTCTCAAGATGTACACATACCTCACGCATAGCCTGCTCCCAATGATCCACACCACGAGCCTGAGCGTAGCATTTTTGTTAAAAAGTATTAGATACAAGTGCCACTGCCCGGATGTGTTCTTTTGGTAAGCAGGTGGTTTGGGGTATAAAGGTTGGTGTAGTCGGATAACCAGGCTTATGGACACGGTCACTTCTACGTAATAGTGGGGCTATAATGCTAGGCATATTGTTAGGGTTGGAACTTTGGGAGGAAGAGGAGGTTGAGGACGTGGGTGAAGAGGGAATGAAATCCGGATCAGCTTGGTGTTTGAAAGGAGAAGAGGTTTGCTGAGGTGAATCAGTCACGGATCCAGATGGTCATCTTTGTATACGTGGCTTGTATATGATCTTTCACTCGACTTTCCATGTGTCTAGTTGTTTACCTGACAACCCCCTGCTCGAATCAGACTCTCTCTTTCTGTCCTAGTGGAGAAGGATTCATCTGGACAAGAAATGGAATGAGCCGATGCAATCTTTTCTTTAAACAAGAAGTTTGATCATCTTATTTTATACATCTAAAAGGCCTAGGTCAGCAAGTAAACAAGCCAGGTCCACTCCTTGTCTCCCTGAGACTGATAGTCCATCAGATCAGGATTTCTTTTTTCAAGTAATGCAGTCCCTTCGGGGGAAGAGCTTTCTCTCACCAAAAAAAAGCCCTAGCTCTCAAGCCTAAGTCACGTCTCCTTAACGGCCTCTTTCACCTTCTTTCTTGAGTCAGGTTATGGGGTACGGAAACAACCTCTTCTCTAAGCCAAAGCTTGTACACGGGATGAGTTTAAGTCTTCGGTCATTGATTCCCTTTCCTTATTCAATTCAAATGTTCGAGACTGTTCTTCGACCTAAGCTAAGCACTCTTCAAAATGAGGGGAAATGGCTATGACTGATGTTGTCACAAGTCTTTCTAAAATTGGTTAAGCTGTAAACAAGGAAAAAGAATCTGAAGCTGTGATGTTTGCAAGAGGGTCCGCTCATCAACTACGTCGATCCTCGCCTTGAATGATAGTCGATAAATTCTTCTAAGCTCAAGTATTCCTTTCACACCGCTGGATAACTCAACTCAAACCTGAAGGTTAAGATAAAGAGAAATAATTGTTTCGGATAACTCTACTCTAATAGGTAAAGATCGAACATTTAGCTCGAGAGACCTTCGCTCGCTTTGTCTTTCTAGTCCGACTGGTACAAGAAAGACCTAAGTCCCCTCTAAGTCCTGCCTTTGGTTGAGTCCCGCCTTCTGCCTTGGTCTAGCATTCTTTGTAGCTAGCAGAGCAGCTTCTTTTGAATTGCTCAGGAACGGCTACGAAATCGCACACTCGAGTCTTCCGCGATCAGAAACGCCATTAGTCAACTAGCTCTGGTTTATGACTAGGCCTTTCTAGGGGTACATGTCATCACAAAGATAATGATTGGAGAGCTAAATCGTCCTTAGAAAGGACCACTAGACCCTTATGACGAGCCACGGGTAATCAACCATAATCACCACATGATCCGACAGTAAGGAGAGGAGTGGTCCAACACACCGGATACTTCCGAACAAAATCATAGTTCTTCCATGAGAGACCAAACCAGAGCAATCATTGCTCTATACGATTGACCTTCCAAGAGACATAGATGGACGCTAAGGCCGCGTTGGTCTTTGTAAGCTTCAACCGCCTCTTCCTCGCTCCTAGAAATTGGCTGCTCTCGTAACCCTTGCTTACCCTTCGGCCCTATAGGAGCTATAGAATAGAATTGACTTCGTGAATCTTCCCGCTACTCTTTGACTGACCCCAACATTCTTCTTCTGGGGGAAGCATACTGAGATCACATAAGGAATTACGTGGAGTGAAAGACAGATAGCTTGTTTAGATCTGTTGCAGCAGTGGTTGTTGAAGACCGAGTTAGCACACTTTCCTTAGACAGGTATGCTGTAGCGCCGTGTTAAGAGTTTGGCCAATCGCCATTTTTTCCTCTTAAGGTAGTAGTTTGAGTTGGGTGTATTTTATAGTTTCAGGATTCAAGGTTGAAACTCAATCTAGCTGCAAGATCAAAAGGCTAAGAACCGATAATGGTGCCGAATATGCTTCGAATGATTTGAGTTTAATGATTTTGGAATTTTGCATGAACTGACGGTTCGCCATACTCCTCAGCAAAATAAAATGGAGTTTATGAACGTAAGAATAGAACTCTTCTTAATATATGGCAAGATGCATGATGCTTGAAAGTGACTTGCCCAAAGATTATTGGGCTGAAGCGGTAAGCTGTTTTTCTTCAGAATCGGTTGCCTACTAAAGAAGAATAGAACACCTTTTGTTCCGGTAAAAGGCCTTCTTTGAAACATATCTTCATATTTGGTTGCTTGTTCCTTCTCGAGATCTAGGATCCGTTCTATGATTGGCTATGTTGGCATGCCCCGGTCAGGGAAGACAGAAGAAAGGGGGGCTACACTTGCCCTTACCGATCGGCTCAGGATCCATAGCCCAATTGACTAGATAGGGAACGAGTGAACCCGCTGTTCCAAGAGCAGAAGTAGGCGCGACGCGAAAGGAGCGGTGAATCTTCATTTACAGATTACTCAACATAGAAACTCTCTAATCTAATAGGGGCATGAGAAAGGGCAAGTCCGCGTCGTCGACAGCCAGTGCTACTATATCGGGCACTAAAACATCGGGAAATCCGACAACAACTATCGATTATCCAATAACTGGGCCAAAGGCATAACATGAATTAAACTCAAGCACTCGAATATAAGTAGAGTCACGACAACGCAACTCTCAAACCATCGGCGAGAGGAGAGAGAAGACCTACTCTCATACTTCTTACACTCTTTAGGGTATAAAAGAAGATGATTCGAAAGTTGGCCGAAGGGTGACGGGAAGAGTAAGGCTGTGGAAAAGCAGTTCAAGTTGAAAAAGCATAAAGGGACAAGTCGAAACCAGATCAACCTCAACGACAACCGGAAACCAGAAGTGATAACCGCAAGAAACTTCGGAAGAGAGTAAAGACGGTGCAGACAATTAATAACTACCCATAGGAAATACTAGCAAAGGAACTCAACTACTCTAGTTTACTTGCTGATGTACAAAGCGTTCAATCAAGAACGGATGACTCTGGTCTTGCAGATGGAGATACCACACGACTAGATGCTCAGGAGTGGACTCCGCCCGGGGCTCTTTATGATAGCCCAGATCCAGCCTTACATACAGTGAAAGATGCCCCCATAGATCCAATAAATCCTAATAGACCACGGTAGTAGATGAAGATTTCCAGCATGAGTGGAGGGAAAGAAAAAGCCGAGGAAGCAGCATGCAACTGGTAAGCGGAGAAGCATATTCAGCCGTGGAAGAGAAGGCTCAAGAGACCTGTTGTTACCAAACCAGTAATTGTTTGAGAACTTGTAGTAACAGGTCACTCCTAACCTCACGATATTCACAAGGTCTTCTTGTGCTGGCATTGACGGCTTGCCATCAGCGATGAGATTTCTCGTTGAGAAAAGGTATTGGCCGATAAGCCATTTGAAAAGTAGAAAATAAAAGCATTGATAAGAGAGAATGACTGGAAAGAGAGAACCAAACTCTCGGCATACAACTATTAAGTCACGAAGCGATCCTATGATCAAGTGTCCAAGTAGGCGCGCCCTGTATATCTCTCTTAGTCAAAGGTTACCCATGTGAACCTACAGGACATGTTGGCAAAGAAAAATACACCTGGCACTCTTTAGAGGAATAAAACGAGTGCTACAGCCTTAATAGGTACCTAAAAATACACCTTTTTATAGTGGCACTCTTTTCTTTCCTAGTATTCAAAAAAAGACCGAACACAACATCCATCCTCTCTTTTCTCTAATCATAAGGTAAGCATCAAAGCCCCGGTGCTAGGACTAATAACATATCAAGTGAGGGCTCTTCTTATGTTTCAAGAATCCCGGATTGGTCAGGTTGATCGCCCAATCTGGTCACAATCACCGTCACGTTAGAAATCCCGTGGCAAGGGAGGGGGGAAATGCGTCTTTCTCGATTGTTCCTCCAGAGGAGGCTTCGATAAGGTAAAGGCGTAAGACCTCCAACTCAAATGAGGGGAGTAAGGTTGACTCCGGTCCCTCCAATCTAGCCGATTCCGAATTGACCAATTCCGGGATCTTTTGCAGCGAAGGCCTGTCATCGAATTCTTCAAACCTAGGGCATGTTGATCCTGAATGAAACTAAACCATGATTGATTTCTATAAAGTCAACCAAAAATGAAACTATGGCACCTTTACGTCGTAAAGAGAAGCATGTGCCTTCCACCTATCCTTGCACATCTAGTCAGGCACGAGTGGAACTACAGTGAAACGAGTAACACGTTCAACTTTTCGTTCTTTTCCTATACTAACCAGAAAATGGTTGTATGACGTTTAGGTTCAGCTTCTTTCGCTCATTCGGGAGTAGTGATATCCGGTCAGGACATCCCTCTCTTTGATCGTTGGTGTGTTGATCCTAAGTCCTGCTGATGTCAATTTAGCGTTCTTGTTATGATTATCCTACTTACTATACCATGTTGAGCGTTCTTGGACGGGCAACAAAGCAACATGTGAGTTCGGCCTAACTGAGTACCCCTGACAGTACTAGTCTCCAAAAGTGCCAGGCTCATGAGTATACTGAACTCTGCTCTTATGCTCGCCTTCAAACCATCCTACCTTCCATCCACTCTGACTTTCCTATCCCTCAAGGCGCTATTAGACCTGTCTTATTTTGTTGAGGAGTGTAGACGTGATGAAGAATCCCTTTTTGTGTCATTCAAGTAGAGAGCCATGGCACCATTGTCAGAGCGGAAAACTAGGATTTTCGAGTCAAATTGAGTATGAATCATTTGATTTAAAAGAAGCGAGGGAGCACACTTCATCTTGAGTTTTCATCAGATAAACCCTCGTGTGCAATCATCAATAAATGAGATAAAGTAGCCCCCCCCCCGGGTATAAAAAGCACCCCTGTAAACACACAAGCAAAAGGAACGCGACTATGATGGGAACAAATTGGAAAAAAAGTACGATGATTCTTGGCATAAATGCATTGTTCACATCGTAAAGCAGTGTCAGAAACAGTAGAAAACAAGGAAGGGAAGCTTTAGCTTCATAGAGGTAAATGAAGGGAATTGAGATGCTATAAAAAAATGATCTCGTTCAGTTTGGTCTCACTAGTGGAAAGAAGTCCCGCAAGGGTGGGAGAGGCATCCATCAGCAGAAACCAAGTAGTACAGACCGCCTTTTTCTCCTTACCAGTGCCAATCGTCTTATTCGTGGGAATGTCCTGAAATACACTGTAGGGTCAAACGTGATAGCACAATTCAATTGTTTGGTAAGGGAAAGTCAATTGTTGAAAGTATAAAGATAAGGTAAACATAGAAGGGGAAAGAGATACACGTCCCTGCCCGGATACCGGCATAGGCTGACCATTAGCACGTATATTCATTGATTTTGATTTTTTCATTTTCTTACTTTCCTATAGCATTTAGCAGAGAAATACAAAAAAAAAGATCATAAAGATTAGAACATACAACTATCAACCAACCTTGAAGTCGAGCTCACCCCGGAGTTCTTTGTATTCAAAGTCAAAGGAGCTCTAGCTTAGAGACGGTCCTTAGGCCGGACTGAGGTCTAGGGGGATAACCTTACAACACTCGAAAGTGAATACCTGTCAGTAAGATAGATCTTTCTTCAGAACACCACCTTCAAGTTGCGTCTAGTGTCCTGGTTTGATCAATCAATCGAACTAAAAAGGCTATAGAATAGAAGCCATCGCAACATAAAGCGCTACTGCGTCATTGACTTGTGCCGTCTGAGTCATAAAATGTGGTCATGCAGCTGAGTCCTCTGTCTACCGGCCTTCTTTTCTTCTATCATAAGTCTATGGATAAGAGATCATAGATAGTCCATCATAAGCCCTGAGGGGAGAATAGTCAAGCGCCTATCAAACTCGAAAGGCAGGAAAGTCGAAAGAGCATCTCGTAAAACCCCTGAAAATGGAGAACATATGTGGATGTATTTATCCTCTCGAGCCTTGTTAAGTATGTTTTTATAGGCTATAGTGCCGGGCAAAAGTGGAGCTTAGAAAGTCTAGAATTTGCAAACATAGAGATGTTCTGTTACACGAGAGTATATTTACTTAGAAAACTATCCACTCTCCATCTAGCACACGTCTTTTGCCATTGCCAAACATCTCCTCCACCAAATAAATTACCTATATCCACCACTCCCTCACCATGTCCTCCTCTTGAGCTTAATGAATTAGGGTGCATCCTCACAAGGAAACCTAGATCATCACACTCCTTATTCACCCCGTGAACCCGAACTCTTTCCAAGTGAGTGCCATGAAGCTTCGGATGCTAACTCTTCTCACTTAGCACCACCAAGAGCTAGTCAGCGGGTAAGAAAGCCACCCACATGGTTTCAAGATTATGTCTCCAACGCATATTTCACTTTTTTGGCAAATGTGTCACAACTCCAAGAGCACAGGAAGTGGGTTTATAAAGTACATGCCATATCATTGTTCCCACTTACCTTACTAGTCAAGATGGATGGAAAGATTGAAATGACAATGAGTGAATCTTTTAGCCGTCGCTGAAAGCCCCTAATATGAATATCCTTCGACCGTTATCTCCTCATCTTCCTATGAAAAAGTTCGAACTTACTTAGACCTACCCTAGGATTTTCTGCTGTATAACATTCCTCGGAAGAATCTTTCTTAACCCGAGAGGAAGATTACAATTGAAAGCGAAATCGCAGTTGCCAAGTCATAGGACTTATTCGAAAACTGTTGGAATGACCAGGCTTCTTACTTGAAATCGTATGTTAGAACATGTGTGAACCCTCCCTGAATAGAACATCCTGTGAGGGAGATTCGTTACCTAAACCTAAGTGGGGTTGAAGCAGAAGAAGCTTTGGTAGAAGATCAAACCCCTGGCTTAAGCTGTTCACTTCACTTTGAAATCCCCTCTAAAGAAAGAGGCGGGGTCCCTTGGGTACTTGGACCACTGCTGTTCACTGACCAACCAGTCCACTTTTGCCTGACTCTACTCGTCGGGATAGAGATACCCGGCCTTAGCATCCCCTCCTATACCTTCTATTCGGGTTAAGAGCACAATTGACATTGCCTGGTGTAAAGACATCTCCTCAGAAAGAATTGCCTTGCTTTACTCTCTGTAAGAAACTCTTATGGCTTCCGCGGTCTACTCAATAACTAACTTCTTCGGGAAAATCCCGGATTTGATTAAGGAAAGTGGGTAGTAATGGCACTCAATAGCTCTAACAGAAGATCGGACTCAATACCAGCTGATGAAAGTAGAGTGAAGGGCTAAAGACATAGACTTCTTTCCGTCTTACTGGATTCCTTAGATATTAGGTAATACCTCTAGTAGCCGAACTAGTGAACGATGGTTCGAAAGTTCCACGATCTTATGCGTGTCCAGGGCCTTTGAACCGATTTTGGCGGTAGGATGTTTGCAGGTCTGGTACTCCGTCCGTCTGAGAGGAACAGGTGATGAAGGATAAGGTGTAATGTCAAGATCTGAGGTGGGAACCCCGGGAAGAAGAGTCCAATCTTGGCTTTGGTAAAAAGGAGGCGAATATATTAAGGTTAAGGTCTTAAAAGTAGGAAATCGCTTTTCTATAATAGTTCTTTCCCTTTTCTAGACCAACAGGGAATTTAATAAAACGTAACGTAAGTACTTGTTTTCTCGTTACTTTTCTTTAGAAACTGGGAACTAAAAGGGTATTTCTCTTTTCATTCCCGGTAGGAAGTTCAAATCCCAACCTTCAAAGTCAAAGTCGAATCCTAGCTGTAACCCTTTAAGGAGCTCTAAGACTCTTTCAGTTCCTAGAGTCGGATTGAATATCTAAAGGGTAAATCAAAAGCCGTTTTGGATATAGGGAATGAAAGCCTACTTATTAGAGCTAGAGTTTATAACCAGATAGCTCAATTAGCTAGTTTTGAGTTCAGAGTTGGTATGGGTTCCAAACCAACATGAGTGTTAGATCCGTTCCGCCCAGTTGGGAAAAATAGGATCGATCTGGCTATCGGTTATTTGCAGGGATCTGAAGCGAGGCAGCAGTGAATAGAAATAGAGGTGGATAAAAATTCGCATTACATAGATATCGGATATTGGCCGTGGAGCCCGGAAGGGAGGAAATGAGATAATTTTTCCAGTGAGCTGAGCTAAAGCGCAATAAAGAAATTGGAAAAAACGAGATTTCAAGCTGGCCGTCAAAATGAAATTCCAAGAGACCGCATTGGAACATCATAGAATTGAAATCATCAATCGCCCTCTGATCTTGTAGGGATGTTCCTGAAGACTCCTCTTATTAATAGATAACATTCCCATGCCCCCCCACAATCCAAGGAGCCTGGATCGTCGAAGTAACATCTATCAAATTCATCCATAACGCTACACGATTCGTCCGGGAGCATTTTGCATAAACAAAAGAAACCAAGAAGTTGAAGACAACGTTTGAGCTAGAGACAGACAAATGGACACATTGCACATCATCAAGCAAGACATCTACTGTAAAACAATTCTTCCACCATAATCCAACATTTTCCAATACAATTAGAAAAAGCAACATCAAAACCAACCCTAACCGTACTCGAAATTCATCAATTCTGGAAGCATCAACCATCGGCTCAGCCAAAGCAATAAGATGTTGGCTATGCTTCCTTACCAAGAATTTGATAAAGTAGCTAAACCATTGCGTGCCCTAATAGTGAAACTAAGAAAGATAGACTAGAAAGAGAATGCTACTACTCAAATTACCTATTCTCCCCTTATCCACGCTTTGACTTGCCTTAATATTAATAATTGGTCCCCAGGTATTGCTTCAATGCTCTTGATATCTTAATGATAAACTTCACTATTAGTGAGTGATAAGGCTTTCCGACCTATCTCTTCACAGCACTTACGCGGGTTTAAGATGTTCTTTCGTAAAGGGATGATCACCCAGAAATATACTTAGCAGCTTATCCCGTTCTCTCTTCGTCTCGTTATACTGAACTCTCTAAACAAGTCTCGCTCAAATGCTCTATTGGAGCTTTGCTTTGGTTACTAATAGAGTGGAGCTGAACGCCGTAGCCCCCCTGAAGATTCCAATCTCCAATATTGGAAATTGGCCCCTGTTCGTCTTCTTTCAGATCGCTAACACTCTGGTCTGGCGTGGTCTTTCTTTCCTGCATGCATGATTCATTCGCAAGTGCTCGTATGATAACAATGGCTTTACAAAGGATGAGTGGATTGGCTTTCTGAGGGATTGTTTTCACCGATTGGCAGAAACCATTGAAAAAAAAAGGTGTCTTGTTGCTTCGAATGAGAAGAAGGAAGTTCAAAAGGGTGGAGGCTTTGCCCCAGGTGGGTCGGGTGAACTTCTATCGCCTTCATTCATAGCCAGGCATTCCTACTTACTCCTCTTCAAATACTCGCTCCTTTTATTCCTTTTTTTTTCTACTATGCTTTGAGCCGCTTCCAGGAAAATTGGCGAGAAAGAATGCCGGCTTGTAAACGCGTTCCTCAGTCCGGCAAGAAGAAAAATCATCCTAATCCAGACATAGCGATTGGCTAACCACAACTCGTGCAACAAGCAACTCCCTTTTCCCTATCTATTGAGCACGTAGTAACCCACTGAGTGACACAGCTTCCTTCAGTACCGCAACGCTGTCTTCGAATAATAATTACCCCGAAGAGGATTTCTCTTTCTGTTGCACATCCTCGCAGACTCTGTCTTAGTGCTTTCCTTCGTTAAGGTAAGAAAACTCCGGCAGACCTGCTAACAAGAAGATTGATTATCACTACTGGGCGCCGTCCTTGGTAACGCAGCAGACAGTTCCTTTAGTGCATTAGATCTGGAAAACTCGACCTAAGGTACTTGTAGGCCAGGAATAATGTTTCAAAAACAAGACTCCCGATTCCCCTTTAAAATTTCCCCCCAGATTCCCACAAGGGTCAACACATAAACCATTCTGAAACTTCGTCATCCTAGAGTCGTAATAAGGAAAAGACAACGTCGGTATCTTCAAGTCTCACCAGATCGATGAGAGATTGAATAAGCCGACCTATCTCAATTGCTCTAAACAAGTCTCGCAAGAAAATAGTCGCGCATCACAATATTGAATTACGCTCGCTCCTCTCCCTTTATATCGTTAGAGCCCGTTGTAACATTACTCGACCGGCACACGTCAGAGCCAAGCTACACCCTCCTGATTGCTTTCCGTAGGCTTCTAAGCCGTTTGAATACCAATAGAGATACCTCCGACTCGAATATCGGTAAACGCGGAAATTCGAAAAAGAGTTGTATCCGAAGTAGTAATTCCTAAAGCTCATTTCACTCTTGCTGGAAGTTGTTGATTTCATTTTCTCAGCATTCGAGAATATTGATGTTTTCGGTACAGGGTATGGAGCGCGAAGGAAGCAAACGGGCTGTGATTGGATTTTTAGGTACTATCACTCATGAGCTTCACAGGTGTTTGGGCCTCTGGCACCTTAGGGTTTCGGTATCTTAAATGCACTCATCAAGTGCATTTTCAACGGAATAAGTTTCCTCAGAGCTGTCTGAAACTAGCTAGCTAAAGGAAGGATCCACTCGACATGCGATTCGGCAAACAATGATGGCTTAGCAGCTGCAGATATTGTATAACCGCGGCAGTCGAGTGCCTCCTGTCTTTCTTATTTTGCAGGAGCAGTTCTCTTTCTCTTCATTCCATCCATCCTTTTCTCAACATCAGATTTTATCAGATTATGCTCTGCTATTGCACGATGAAGGGAACGCTCCGCAGTAAAGCGAGCCCCGCATCACTCGAAACAGAGTATGCTCTCAGAAGGTTCTCTTCGCGCTCTTTCAGACGCTGTGCAAGTTCTCTGACTTCCCTATCCCGACATTGAAACCAATCGCTCCCCGACTTGATGTTCCAAATGCACTATGTAGATTCCTGTACCAGTCAGAGCATCGTGGAGTTATTTGATCGAAAGCACTAAATAAGTAGTTGATGCATTTTCTAACAAGAAAGTCGAGAAAGGGAAAGGTGGAAAATCGTATTCAAAGCCATTCAAATTTTAGCAGATGCATGATCACCCGCTTCCTTCCCCGGTCATATTTATTCCTGTATTTCACTCTCTCCCTAACCCTAAGGCTAAGGAGGGCTCCAACTAGTCGCGCCTCTACCTTGACCTTGGTCAATTTCCAACTGACTTCCGCTGGAGCAGATCGAGAAATTTGGCGCAGGAGTGCAAGGACAAATTATATTATATCACCATCAAAGTGCCCCCGGTAACCTCACCGGAATTTCGACTGTGGCACAGAGCCGATAGCCTTGTGCGAGCTTGGCTTCACAACAGCAAGCATGTACAAGGAATTGGTGAGGTATTTGAACAAAGCACAGCTAGAGAGATGTGGACGTTAAGGCTGGAAATGCACTTCGGAAAGCGTAGCTCATCGACTTATTCACGGAGCTTCTTGCCTTCCTATCGTGAATATACAGCAGCTGATGTTTAAGCAAGTAGACAAGTTTCTTGATTGGATTGTAGGCGTTATAGAATTGAATGATCAACCAGTCGCCCTGTTCTTTGCTTCGACTTTCATCGAACAAGAAGACATGCATGCACAGGTTTGAAGTGCTCGTTAGTTTAGTGGCGGTGAAGTCACATGAGGTCTCGGAGACGGGAGTTTCTGGAAGTGAATCATCCCCGGAAGAGGAGCCTTTCACATATGTGTTGGCCCTTGTCTTGAAAGCAGGAAGTAGCTCCGGAACCCCCATTGGCTTCGATCTCTGTGGATCCTACTGGTGAGGGGCTTCTCGGGAGGCAGGGGGATATCGAGGCAGTTCTAGGGACATAAAGAGCTCATTACTGCTTCCGGTCGAGCTCCATTAATCCTATGAAGCAATACCTTATCTTATTCACTTTTATGAATTGACTCTTTTTAACAGTCCGGCTTCCAACCCACAGGAGAGGTGG
>KE526704.1:0-98263 GCA_000441915.1 Genlisea aurea | reverse complement strand
TCTATTTATTAGTCTGAGAAAGATACGACTTATTTCAAATTCATATTTGGGAGAAATCATTCACAAAAGAAAACAAAAGAAAGGAAATCCTTCTGATAAATTCCGTGGATTCTATCGTTACTTACCTTAAGTCTTACTCATTGAGATTCACGTCAATTCGGATTACTATATTAGGTATGGATATTCCCGATTTATTTCTACTTTGCAAAAACAAATGTAAATGATTGAAGTTTTTCTATTTGGAATCGTGTTAGGTCTAATTCCTATTACGGCAGGCTGGATTATTCGTAACTGCATATTTACAATACAGGCGTGGTGATCAGTTAGACCTTTGATTAATTAATGAATATTGTTATTGGTTTTTTTGTTGATTGGTCTTTGACTTTCTTTACTCCATCGGAGCGTCTAATTGCTGTGCAATTGGCTGAATGTATTTCAGTAGTTTTGGATCTACGACGAAAAGATCACGCTCTGTAGGATTTGAACCTACGGCATCGGGTTTTGGAGACCCGCGTTCTACCGAACTGAACTAAGAGCGCTTTTTTATCAGAATAAAAAAATCCTGTAAATAGTTAGGCTTCTTTTTCTAATCCATCTATATTCTATAGTTGAATAAAAATAATGAGTTCTCGCAATTCTGAATTACCCGAAAACCATCCGCCCAGCGCTGCCTAGCACATATTTGTCACATTTCTTTTAGTTAAGGTTATGATGAGGTTTTCAGACGCTCGACCGAGCAACCAAATTAGGCTACGCCGAACCAAATGAAGGCGTAGCCGGACCAAATGAAGGCGTAGCCGGACCAAATGAAGGCGTAGCCGAAATGCGGTAGTGTTGTTCTGTTGTTCTGTTGTTCTGTAGCCGGAATGCGCTAGTTGTTCTGGAAGCAAAGGACTTTTAGCATGAACATCGAAGAACAGGCGTAGTGCTCAACACAGGTTCGTCTGTCATCGCCTTCTGCTGGTCTAGCCTTTTGACAACGACTCGACCCTCAACAAATCGGTGTTGGGAGGAGTCTTTCCCCGATAAAGCAAAAATACTTTTTTTAATGAGCAAGGTTTTTGATTTCCTACGTAAGGTCCATTTATTGCTGGGCGAACGACGGGGATTGAACCCGCGCGTGGTGGATTCACAATCCACTGCCTTGATCCACTTGGCTACATCCGCCCCTACCCCCGCACACGTTTAAGTCTCTATCTACGATCTGATCTTTTATGAACCCCGGCTAACGCGCCTTTACTAATATTAGAATATCATAGTCATAGTTGACCCTTCTTTCTCAAAGAATATCTTGGTTTAACAGAAGTTAGTAAAAAGAACGCTTCTTCTTTTTTTGACTTGTGAAAAAAGGTTTGGAACACTCGACCTATTTAGTTCTAACTTAAGAAATTGTGATTGTGTAAGTGAAGGCGGATCGAGCAACTACTATTATCCTGTGTGTACTCTTTAGGGCCAGAAGACAGGCAGGAGAGAATGTCATCAATAAGCAAGCAAATATCTGAGATCCTGTCCTCACTTATGAATGGACTCTTTCTGTCCGACCTTTGGTATGTTAGCACCCCCCTCTGCTTTGAAGTGCGCTCTCTGCGAATATGGTATCTCAGGCTGAAGCCGATCAGACGATTTAGCTCTTGATGAAATTCTCAATTAGTAAGGGCATCATGGCATAAGGCAGCTCGTTCTCTATCTTGCTTAAAGTATGGAGCTCGTTCCCGGACAGGCTTCACCTTATTTCCGTCAGTTCCGTCACTCTCTTTTCTTTCTTTCAATGGCATCCGCTTTCAATTAATGGTGAAAGAGATTGTCCGGTGTTAACTTCCTACCTTCTAAGTAGCCGAGCCCCTTTTTCTAGATAGTGACTGCACTTCCCCAAAAAAGCCGATACCACTAGAGAAGAGCAAGAATCATACTTTTTCTACTTCGCACCTTCTATGCTTCTTCCTTTGTGAAAGAAAGGAATGCTATGGATATCTCATTTCCACGAATCAAGCTTTGCCATTACCTTAATGAAAGTCTCTTTTTCACATTCGCCAATCTATGAAAGAAGAGTCGAATTCCCCGTGAGTGCTGAGTTAGTAGGAGGCTACAGAGGTTCTATTCCATCATGACCATAGTCCCGCTAAAGGTGGGCAGCAATTTGAATTAAAGTCGGAGGAACTACATCAAGAAAGTGGGATTTCGTTCTAGCCTAGATCTGTCAACTATGTTGATCTTTCTAGCTCAGATGAAGAGCTTCCCCCGGGCCCGCACATCTTACTATACCTAATTACTAGAAACCTTGCCCTCTCAATACCTTAAGACCAATTAGTGGATTCCGAGCGGGGACGGTTTTCTTTTTTATGCTCGGCTTAAGGCACTTTTCCTGAGAGGCTTCCAGAGCTAGTTTTTAAGAGGGGAGGAATACACCACCATGTTTTTATACCAAGTTATCGCTGCAAACCCCAAGATATCATTACGGCAAAAGATGAACAAAAATCCAGAACTCTGATTCAAAATTCTCTAAACTCTTACCCGCATGAAGAAGTGCCAAGCCATTTGACCCTGCGACCATTCCAATATAAAGGATTAGTCAATCAAATAATAGATAGTAAATGGTTTGGTTTGAAACTAAATGAATTGCTAGTCGTAGAATATTATTCTCGTCAGACTTAAACCTAAAAGAACAAGGGTAAATTCAAATTTTCTTCTTACCTAAAAACATAAAAAAGAAAATGAAGTTTCAATTAAGGTTAAGTAAGAAAAAGACAGGTTTGATCGAGATTTGTTCACCTTTTTTTGTATCAGAAACTTAAGGGCTATTTCATATTTTAGAATTCTTCCTAGTTTACGTGTCAAGGCAACCGGACTAGAGAATCGATAGCAACGAAAAGTCAACTAAGGGCCCCCGTTGTTAGTTGATCGGGTGTTAAAAGGGGTCTACTATCTATTAAGGGAAGGTAAGGTACGGAAAGAGAGGGCGTTTAGCATAGCTCGAATCTGAAAAAGTTTTCTAAAGTGTTCACGTCTCTTGCAAGAAAAGACAGATCCATAGGCAGCAAGACTTTCGCTAAACAAGACACAGCTTCACAAGAGAAAGAAAGTCGACGATTGTATCGTTTCTAGGAATAGCAGTATGACTCTGAGTTCGTTGTTCTGAGTCAGGAAGGAATAGAACAAGAGGGTACCTCCAAAACATTGTATGCACAAGTATCAAGAAGTCGATAAGGGATGGAGGGAATTATAGACAGTTTCTCACAGAAGAAGCAAAATCGAATCAAACTCAGAATCCCACCTCTACTCCATATGCACTCTCGGCACCTGAATCATGTGTCGAAGCGAAGAGGCTCTTTTAAGACCTGAACTTCCTAAGGCATTCCTTCCCCTAGGGATCACCCTTGCCCTTGCCCTAGACCTAACAGCGGGAGCCCGGCCCCCGAGGGCATCGGGAACTCCAAGCCTTATAGCTTACTTTTATCTAATAGGGCCGGCTATACTTTCTCATTTTATGTCACAGTTAGCGTCTATGGCTTGGACTACTCACTCTTCTTTCCATAACTTTGAAAACTCATAGAAAAAAAAAAAAAAGGTATGGTTTCATACGCCAGAAAAGCCCCGTAGCCTTAGCTATCCAAGAGTCAGAGTGAATGAAAGCGGGTGCAGATGCCATCGAATAGGCTCTTTCCCACAGAATGGGATGTCTCTGAAAACCATTCATTCTCCCATGTTTTTTCCTTCATTCTACGCCTTCTACATCTATTGTGCAAAAGGTGACCGAACGAGTGTAAAGTACGAGTACGAGTATTGAACGAGGTGGCATAAAGAAACTCTCTATGTTTTGCCTAGATCGCCCAACCATCTTGTCCTGCGTCTATATAAACATAGCAACAAAATGAGTGACCCTTCTTTATTGCCATAGCTCACATAAAGGATCATCTAATTATCAAGTCTACTTTCTAATTTCAGATATATGAGCCTCTAGCTTAAGCATGATAGAGCTAACTGTCAACTTCAGACTATTGAGATAACTTCTTCTCAGATTTGGTATTTGAGGATGGATGCGCGAATGGTTTCCATCGTCCACCCTTTGCTGATTCTTTCTTTCTCTTAAGCAGGAGTTTCACCCATCCTGGACCTAATAGAAGTACGTCACCCACTTTAGAGATATATCTCAATGAATCAAAAAGTGCTATCTACTTCTGTAGGCTAAATGAAGAAAGTAAGCTGGAAATTCAGGATCTGGATAAAGATAAGCTCAAAACCATCGATCCTTGCCGGCTATTTATCTTTGATTACCAAACATTTCCACAGCTTTGTCAAAGACTCATTGCACTCAACTGGTGAACTCAGTCATTAGAAGCATGGCAGTCTATTGGTCTTGCTCCTTTATCCTCCCAGTGTCAGATTCAAAGCATAGACAGGAAATGCGGAAACGACTTGATCTTCCAAGGACAGCCTGATGACACAAAGGGAGGCCCAGTTGCTTGGCATCTTCTTTCTAGACAAAAAAAAAGGAGGGGCAAAGAAGACTTGATCAGTTGGAACATGCAGTTGGGATGGAAATATGGGATTTGGTTGCGTAAAAATCCTTCCTATGGGCAAGATGGGTGATTAAGAAAAAACTCAAGAATATGAGCTTCTGGGGCATTGTATTTTCCATTGGATGCTGGGTATTCCGGAATCTCCTCAATCTGTGAACCGAACGAGCGTAACTAGAGTGAAGCGAGTATTTGAAGCCGTGGAACGGGTATAGAACTTTTGATACTGGAAATGCAATTCTTTAGACCCGCTCGATAAACTCGCTTTCTGCTCGCTACGTCTCCTCTGCTCGCTCCTAAAGCCTATAAGAAAACTTCAACCAAGCTTGCGAAAGCCTGAAATCAAATTAGGCACTTAGGGCTTCAGTCTTCGCATACGTATGGCTGAGTAAGACAAGTTCCCTATCCCCTTGAACAAGGCTCAAGAGACCTACCAGGGGAAAGAAAGGGCTAACTTTCGTCTTACAACTCCTACCTAATGATTCAAACATGCCGACTCATCGACTGGCTCCAAGGAAAGGGGCGCTCGAAACCAGGGAATAGGAGCTCGACTTATGATGCGGGTAGAAGATCGAAAGGAGTGAGATTGAGATGTCTGTCCAGGATGTGCAAGAGATGCACCTTACTCTAGAAGTCGAGTAACGTCTGCTTGAGCGAGGAGCGACTAAAAGGCTCGAGAGACCTCTTTATTTGTCTTCTTCTTCTAGCTAGTTGTAGCTAGTGTTAGGAGCTCTTGTATTAGGAGTTCATAAGCTAGATAACCCCACAAGAGTGAAAGGAAGAGTCGGCTAAGAGTTCCTTCTTCAGTCCCTCTTGTAATTGGTAGCTAGAGTTCTTCTTGCTAATGAATAAATCCTTTATCTTTAAGAGCTCTTGTACTTTCAACTGAACTAAGAGTCCTGCCTTCCGCCTCTCTTCTTGCTGAATTATTGTTCTAGTTGCGGGTCTTCGTAAATCTAATGGTTCTTAGCTTCGGTATGAGACGAAGATAGAAGAAAACAGAGGTAAAGAGATCAACTAAAAGAGATCGAAGTGACCGACCAAAGGGAGGAAGCAAGTGATCTGATCTCTTGTTCGCCTTCTCCAAAACAGGTTCCATTCCTATGCCAAGAGAGACCAACGGTTGAGAGTCCGACGTGAACGAATCCGCTCTTCTATTATAGTCAAACCTTCTTCAAGCAGTTCGGTAAATAGGGATTTGGTAATCTAGCTAGGGTTTCTGCCCAAGAAGTTGCTGAAAGAAAAAAGGGCTATGATGGAATTAATTGAAGTAAGAGTTTTCACCCGGGGGGGAAGAGAATTTCTCGATGCTAGTTCAGTAAGTAAGGGATAAGGTGAGATTTTCTAGGCTCGCGTAGTCTACTTGACTCGCTGGATTCGATAGAAAAGTGAATCTCTTGAAGATCCTGCCCTTTAGCTTTTTTCCAATCTTCCTCGAGAACTCGTTCTCTTTGCCGGAAGTACGGTTAGTGTGAAGCCGGGGTGGGTGGCATAGACTCCAATTTTCTCCCTCATCTCATTCCTTAGACTTGACTAGAGGAATCTCACTAGAAGGAAGTCAGTGTGCGCTAAATCCGAGAGGGAATTGAATAGCTGAATTACAGTAAGCCTCTTAGCCCTCTTTTCAGTATGAAATTCCATAAGCGAAGTGCGCATTCAGCACGATTTTTCAAAGAGATAGCCCACCTCTTTCTCATCTCTTCTCGAGAAGGAGGGCTAGACAATTAATTGCGTATAGAAATTCGATTCGTCTTATCAAGTTTCTTTAAGTGAATCACAATAAACTAAGAGGAAAGTAGCCCAGGATTCAAACTCAAACCCAATTCGTGAATAGATGAATTGATTTTACACAATTCTTCTGGTTTTTTCTCTTTGAAACTCATGTTGAATATGGAGTCAAATGCATCTAGAAACTGCTCGCCCAATCAATAGAGCTTTGCCTCGCATGGACCAGGCCTTATCCTTATGGCGGTCCCGCAAAGCCGGTCACCGAACCCGAGCAGCGTCGAGACTTTATGATTCAAGAAGAGAGGCAGACTGAATTCCAAAATAAAAGAAAAGAAAGTAGGGGAGATCTTTTTCATACAAACCAACAAGAAAGCCATATAGCTTAGTTTTTCTTGGTTAGCTCCTTAGAGGGGAAGAAGCGATATAGCTTATGTGAAACCTTTCCCACTACTAGTAGGTTCAGTATTAACAAACCATTCACACCGGTTCCGCGCCATTCCTCCTTTCGTACTTGATTCCTGGGAATCCACGCCTAAGCTGCCTTCTGCTAAGGGCTATTTACGTTAGCCTTGCAAGATAACTATATTAAGTGAGATATTTTACATCTCTAACTGGCCTGCTTTAGCCTTTGATCTAGCCCTTCTTGCTTGCTTTTCAGGCCTGAAAAAAACCCGCTACGGCAATAACAAGAAAGGGCTTTTCAGCAGCTCCTTTGAATGACTTAGCTATTTCACTTGCTTTAGTACTAAGTTAAGTCCTCGGATACTCTTGCTGTATACAGCTTATAGTTCTTCACTTCTGTCATTCATCTATTCCACTTTTGGATGGGTCTGGTAGGTTTGACTTTCTCAAGTAGATAGGTGATACATTGATATGATTAGCGGTTAAGCTGTGCAGTATGAACTGAATATCGTTTAGTGATTGACGGAAAGCGTAGGTAAGACTCCGACGAATTGAATAGAGTTTCCCGGACCAGCTCAACTTAGAAGGGCAGTACCCGTGTACTCAACCAGAAATCTTAGTGCATTTATCATATCATTTTTGGATTGAGTATAAGGGGAGTTCAGAAGATTGCGGTTAATTGAGTAAATGAGTTGAATGTGCCCTCATTAACAATATCTATTTAGATACCCTTTTTTATGGTCCATGGTTTAGAAGACTTTCATCTTCTCCTCTTACTTTATCAGAATAATCAGACCCAATTCGCACTATATCCTCACTTTCCTTCACGAGATCCTCTGGACGCCAAGGTAATAACCCAGGTCTCCATTCAGAACCTCTGGATTGCACTATATCATACATGGCACCATTGGATGCCAAATCGGACCAATTCTGGATCTGACTTGGTTATCCTCCAGTCATGTATGACAAAGGGCGGATCCATAAGATTCTTAAGAAACGCACCCAATTCAATTCGAGGGACTGAAGTTGTTTGTAGTACCATCCAAGGTACTTCACCCATTTGACCATTTGTGCATAAATGTTTGTGCACTACATAAAGTGTTGACTTTGGAATTGAGCTGATGGATGCACCTCCTGGTTAGGAGGAAGCTTCAAATCTTTAGGTTTGACCCTATCGATCATCAACCTCAACAACTCTGCAACCCAATATGGATTTCACGGTACTCACCCTCCCAACCGAAATTAGAATGGGAGGGTGGCCACTATCAAAGCGATTCGCTAGGATAGAGGTCGCGACAGCACTTTCTAACCTGCGTTGCTAAGCCGGAGTAGAGCACCCCAGGATACATCCCATTCCAATTAAGGAAGAGAAGCAACCTAATGGAGCCCATAAGGGCCTTAATTGACACTGGAGACAAATCTACTGTCAAGTTCTTTACATCTAGTTCTTTGCGAACTCAGCCGCACCACGATGATCAAATCATCACCTAATCCTAATAGACCGTAATTAATCAGATCCCTGGGTACACCTTTTCTGCACTAAGCCACACGTCGAAATGGTGTGACAAAGCAAACAAGGGCCAAGACCCATAGAAACCTATAACGCACAACGTGCAGTGCCATCGAACCACCTAGGAGCTTGAAGAAACTTACTTAGCAGTTGTGTGGAAAAAGCTAATAGTAGCCCGGCAGAACATCCCAGGTATATTCTGCCGGGTTACTATTAGGGCCAGTGTAGTTGGAGCATGGGAGTGCCCTTCGAAGCCTTGGCGTACTTCATGGCCTGCGGCATGCTTAGAGTCTCCTTGGCAGCGGCTTCTTCCGGAAGGAGAAATCTATAGTTTGTGTTGGGTGTATTTCTTCATTCGCAACGCAATCTGCCGTCCAGCCTCTATCTCAAAAACCAGATCCTACTAGGTAAAAAACCAAGTGTGAAAGTATGGCTAATGATAGTTCCATCTTGATCTCTCTATAAGCTCCAACAATTGCCATATCAAAAACTCGGCGGGAGTGGCCTTAGCTTACAGTACTCTGTTGAGTGCCCAGAGGGCTGTATTCATGAAGGAAGAGCCAATCATCATCTCTTTATATAGTCACCCTTCCGTATAAAAAAAAAAGAACGGTATTTCTAAAGTACCGCCCGTAAAGAAAGACAGACTAGTTGAGTTGTAGCAGCAGCTACGGCATTTCCCCCAACTCAATAGCAGCTCTAACGGGGGTCTACTTCTATTCATGAATAGCGTGGTCAACTTTCGAATCTCTTTTGGCCCGCTGATTATCTGCAAGATAAAAAACAAGCTTTCACTAACCTGAGCACCTTAACACCGATGGCCATTTCTTCCCAAGCGCCTCTCTCTATAGAAGTAAGCTCAGTGAGGGCTTGTTGTAGATAAGTTAGGTTTACAGTTTTCAAATTTATTGCGTATTGGCTCGAGAGACCTATTCTTGATATCACAGGCTAATTTCTTTGGTTTACGATTCCGCTAACCCTTATTTATCTAACTAGTCTTTAAACGAAAGGGAGATCGATTCCTAAACCTGAACAGTTCCTTAAGTAAATAGAGACCTCTCTGAAAGAGTTCATTCTTGAACGAAATAAGATCAGAAAGTTCAAGAATAGAAGCAACTCCAGACGAGAGTAGTCCCCGTAGGAGAGAATACCTGGTCACTACGAAAGAAGAAAAAGAATCATCCATATCGACATTCTTACTTAAGGCTAACTCCTAAAGCAATCACGGAGAAGCATAACACCTAATGCTCCGGCACCGATCTCCAGATAAAGGTTCCATCCCGTGAATTAGGAGAAAGAGTGGTTGGCTTCCCTTTGCTTTGTTATCGCCCATCTCCCTTTCTAGCTGCCCAGATTGAATTCCTATGGTAACTACTAAACTATTAGCCAAAGGTCTAGTGGAAACTGCTTAGCCAAGGTTTTTTCCTTTTTGTCTCGTACCCCCGCTCCGAACCTTACTAAGATTTCAGTCAAGTAAGCACAGATTCTCGATCCCTTTGAAACCATTCCCGGAGGAGTGTCCAATCCCGAAATTTGTTCTATACATATGACCAGCAATAGTCCATTTTGAGATTTCACCAGTACCCCTGCTGGTGAATGAGAAGGATGAAATGACTATTTATATAGAGATTTTAGCTTTGTGTCATCAGCTGTCTCGTATGATCATTAGTGAGCTACATTCCAAAAGTCTTTTTTGCACTCGCTATCCTTCCTTGCTGTGTTGGTTCCAAGGAGATGCTGGCTTAATGGACTGAGGTTTCTTCCTTTGCATATTGAAAGATCGATGGACTTGTACATGGCACATTGTTAAAAACCTTGTTACTGCTCATTGGCACTTGTGAAAGCATTGTGTGAGCCATTTCGATAGGTTTGACATTTAGTCAGCGCATTGAATAGCTCACTGTTGGCAGATAGGATTTGTTACTGAACTTTTGTTACGCCAAATGCAACTGATTCAACTCCATTTCCCTTATTAGCATAAGCCCTCTGCTTCTTCTTCAGTAGAGATCAAATAGAGTTGCTTGGTTGAGCATTTATGCTCTTGAGTTCAAGGTTCTCCACACTTGATGCACAGCCTCTCCTTGATGACATTATCAGGGTTCCAAACCTAGTCAACTTTTCTTTTCAGTTTGAGGATGGATTTCTCAATTGAATCGATCGTTGGGCGTACCAATATGTTTAGTCTGAAGAAATTAGTACTTTGCCAGCGGATTCGAGTGAAGTGTTATTTACAACAATTCCATTGTTAGGAGTGTAGCGATCCCTGAAGGTTCGATGAACAACTAAACCGAATGATCGAGATACAATACATAAGGGCACCTCAATAGACGCGAAAACCGAGTTACAGAACCGAACCGCTCAAGATCTCCTACATTCGCTGCTATGCCACACATGAAGACGTTGCTCTTGTCAGGGTTAGGAGAAAGTCCGGAAAGCAGCCTAAACAAAACACCTCAAGGCACTGAGCAAGACAGGAGGCAGAGTTTATTTCACCTTTACAGAAAAATAAAGAGATCATCAGCAAAGCACAAGTGGCGCTATTCAATAGCCCAATTGTTCTCAAAACAGCTGTATCATAAGCTTTCAAACAATCAACCTTGAGAGGGGTGTTCCTTGATCTCTGTGGTAATTCCTTAACAATTCCTGGGCAAGCGTTGTCCCCCTTCCCTCAACAAATGCTATTTGCTGCTTACCTTCAAGGTGGGGCAGGACTGGCTTGTGATCCTATTGGCAATGATCTTGGAAATGGTATTGCAACAAGATAAGATATAGGCCTATACCTATATAGTTTTTGGTAGGGTTTGGTACCTTGGGTATCAGTGCGATTTCGGTTGCATTTACCTCCCTCACCTCAGCAAGCATCCTGAAGAAAGACAACATAGCCCTCACCACATCGTTCCCAACAATACCCCACGCCTTCAACAAGAATAGAGCATCCATCCGGGCCTGGTGCCTTGTTATCCTTCTTCTTCAAGAGAACATCCTCACCCTCCGTAACCCTTCTCAATAGATCATTGCACAGGTCAGGGGTTAGTCTTCGAGGGAACTTTCAAATCCTGATTTATAGGCGTGTTGGATGGCACTTCACTAAGTTGTTTCTGAAAAAACCCCACTATTTCTTCCTTGACTTCGGTAGGATTCTCTACTCTTGTCCCATCTTCGTTGCACACTGACATGATCTGATTTTTGCTTTGGTGATTATTCTTCAGGGCTAAATGCACCCGCTTGAAGAAGCTCTCTTCGGCTCTACTAAGATCACCATACTCTTTGACTGCACTCACCTTTTACACAAGTCTCCTTCAAAAGAACAGGTTTTGCTGGACAAGTTTCTGTAGATTATCCATCCTCTATTTATCCCGCACGCAGTACCCTATTCGACAGGTAAGAGAATTGATCCTTATTCCACTTCTTTAACTCCTTCATGCTTTTATCTGCCTAAACCAACATGTCCTACCGAAGCAATAAGCCTACTTACTTCTCTTCCGGCACCTTCTGTTGATTCGTTATCATCGAATCTTTCTATTGAATATGTGATAACAAGAATTTATTAGCAACTGATGAGCTAGAACGGAGATGACTCACATAAACAAGCGATGGACAGATTATCGGATTAGGTAGCATCAAAGGCAACCACTATCAAAGGTAAATAGCCTTTGCCCAACGACCACTAGACTACAAAAATAATAGAATATAAACCAAAGACACTCAAGCTTCACTATCCTCAAGTGAGAAAAAGATGATTTTTTCAGTTTTCTACTCTTCATCCAACTAACAGGGAATTCGTCACAAGTCGTATGCTTCCTGCTTTCAGGATTTGAGTTTGACCTATCGCCAGGGGGAATTTTCTATCGGTTGTAGTCTTCCTGATATATGGTCGATTAGAACGTTTTGTAGTATTTGACAAGTTCTCTAGGAATAATCTATCTCTTTACCATCTCACCTGTCTTTCCCATGACGACTAAGAACAGGCAAATCAAGAATTTCACTTTGAATTTCGGACCTCAACATCCTGCTGCTCATGGTGTTTCACGATTAGTATTGGAAATGAACGGAGAAGTGGTGGAACGTGCAGAACCACATATTGGATCACTCCAGTGCGGCACGAAGCCGCTGATGCCGAGTCGGCTCCTATGCCGCTAGCTATGCCCTGCTTGGTCCCATGGCACAGTGAAGGTTTCAAGATCACTAAAGTAAAGGAAAGGACCAACCAACCGGCAACAAATGGAGGCCGGAATGCAACAACCTTTAGTAGGCGTAGCCGGAATGCTGTAGTTGTTATTGTTTAAGTAGCCGAACCAAATGAAGGCGTAGCCGAAATGCGGTAGTGTAGTTCTGTTGTTCTGTTGTTATTGTTGTTAAAGTAGCCTACATGCTAACGTTGTTATTCTTTAGTAACGCTAACGTTTAAATTTGACGTAACGCGGTAGTGTTTGCGTAACGCGGTAGTGAATGCTTACGTTGAGCGTTCGAGTTTGGAAAGGGGTTTTGAGTTGAATTAACATCCATCGTTATGAGCACCGGGCTCAGGGGGCAGTTAAGCAACTCCCGAATGGTTTCCGCCCTAACAACCATAGGGACAGAAGGGAGAAGGTTGTGAAGGTGGCCTCGTTATCCACACCTCCGGTCAGATGAATGGAGGACCGACCCGGGTTTAATGAGCGTTGGCAGGTTCTGGAGTGCCTGTCAAGGGCACTAGCGCATACCCCGGGGTGATCATCACCACCTGCACCTCACATCTTGGCACAGTGGAACGTGTAACCCGCCTGCTGTTCCATTCAACGCAATGGTGACGCGCCTGTAATCCATAGCCTAACAAAACGCAGCAGCGAGGCTCGATTCAATTGAGCTCATACAGTCATCAGCGGGGAGGATGGCACAACTGGCAAAGACCATCTAGCGAAAACGCCGCAGGCGCGAAGCGTGGTAGGCCTACGTCGAGGAAGCATAGCATAGGTAGGAAAGGGAGACCTGATGGTGGAAGAGCCAGGGGAGGCCGTGTCATTTGACGAAAATGGAAGGCTTCTTTTTTTTTCACTATTCGAGAAGGATCGATGTAATTTATAAAGGGAAGTGTATGAATTTTTGGAAAAAGAGAGATCAAACTAAATATGTAATAAAATGCAAGAAAATCAATTCTATGAATAGATAGGTATAACAGACAGCGCTGCCTACACGCGAATTAGCTTATGAGGTTGAGCAGTCTCAATTTCACTACAGGATTTGCGAATGAATGCCGGGCTGAGCCACCTCGAATGACGTGAGCCGCATGTGGGGAGACCCGCACGTACGGTTCGGAGGGGGATCTGGTCGAAAGACCGGCCGGCGCCCACCCGACTAGGGGGACTGAGAAATTAATAGAGTACAAAACTTATCTTCAAGCTTTACCTTATTCTGATCGTTCAGAGGGCGATCGCGAGGTCACTGAATGAAGTCCGTAGTTTCTTTCGGAGGACCCGCTGCGAGGCAGAGATGACTAAGTGACATATGGAATATGGCGACGACAACAGCATGTCATAGAAGTAGATAAGAGGTGGAGCAAACGATCCACTAAGACTAACCTATCTACAACTACATCCCCGAGCTGCAGTCAAACGGAGTTGTGAATGCGAGATGCCAGCGGAATGATCGGCCGGACAGAGGCTAGGGCTGCTTCCTTCCCACCGCGTCCTTCCTTGTGTGTCGGAGATCTAAAGCGAGTGCACCGGAAAAAAACGGGAACTCGATCTATTCTATGGCGAAGCATCCGAAGCATAACTGCCCACTCACACGATCTTTGCCGAGAGATAGGAGCATTCGGTGGAACCGGTGAACTACACTTGCTTCTGGATAGATGTGTGGGACAGAGGGCTCGTGGTACCTTATACCCACTCTTCCTAACTCTGCTTTGAGAACCGTGTGAACGGAGAGTGGGCAGAAGAGAAGGAGGTCCTCATATGGAGTCGCACACTGACTTGAGCAGTGCGGGAGACTGGGGAATGGGGAGTCCCCCGGGGCGTACCAGACGAAGCTTTACTTTTTTAGGGCTTTGATTGGTATTGATTTTGATTAGTGAAAGTCAAGTAGGGCGCAAAAGGCGAAAGTGATTCTCTGAGCCGGTCTGGATTTACAATCGGGAAACTGATCGAGATAGATGACAGCACTTTTTTCCCCTCTCCCTAACGTCGGACGAACGCATGTAGGCTGTAAGCCCTTCTTTCCATCCACCCTCCACAAGTTCCACTCCCTTACTAAAGCTAAAGCTCAACTACAGCATTACGGCCGAACTACCGAACGCATTACGTCTACGACTCCACAACGTTCCACTCCCGGCACTTTAGCTCAAAACACGTAAGCATGTAGGAAAAGAAGAACACGTAAGCGTTACTTAAAAAAAGAGAAGAACACTACTACAGAACAAAAACGACTACTTTAACATTCAAACAAAAACAAAAACAACAGAACAATAACAACTACAGGCTACTTAAACAACTACTACCGAACAACAACTAACGCATGTAGGCTACAGAACAACAGAACTACACTACCGCATTTCGGCTACGCCTTCATTTGGTTCGGCGTAGCCTACATTTGGTTGGTTGGTTGTTCATTTCGGCTACGCCTACGCTTGTTCCTCCAAGCCTACGGCCTTCATCCAATATTATTGAATAGCATGGACTTGGGCTAAGATAACTCAAATGGGAGAGCCGTGTTATGGGTGACTTTATTGCCCGGTTCAGAGAGCACTTGTGTATGTGATGCAAGTGAACGTGTACGAAAAAGCTGTCGTAAAGTTTCGTTCTTCGTTCCGTCGTTGACCCTATCTATGTTTCTATGATGGCCCAAGAACACGCTCATTCTTCAGCTGTAGAGAGACTTTTGAATTGCGAAGTACCATTACGAGCTCAATATATACGAGTGTTATTCCGTGAAATCACTCGAATTTCAAATCATTCACTTGCTTTAACTACTCATGCTATGGATGTGGGAGCATCAACTCCGTTCCTGTGGGCTTTTGAGGAGCGGGAGAAATTGTTGGAATTCTATGAAAGAGTCTCGGGAGCCAGGATGCATGCCAGTTTCATACGACCAGGTGGAGTGGCACAAGATCTGCCTCTTGGCTTATGTAGAGATATTTATTCTTTCACACAACAATTTTCTTCTCGTATCGACGAATTAGAAGAGATGTCAACGGGAAACCGTATCTGGAAACAACGATTAGTGGATATTGGTACTGTCACTGCACAGCAAGCAAAGGATTGGGGATTCAGTGGTGTAATGTTAAGAGGTTCCGGGGTATGCTGGGATTTGCGAAGAGCAGCACCTTACGATGTTCATGACCAATTGGATCTTGACGTACCTGTAGGTACCAGAGGAGACCGCTATGATCGTTACTGTATTCGTATCGAAGAGATGCGACAAAGTGTTCGGATCATTGTCCAATGTCTTAATCAAATGCCTAGTGGAATGATCAAAGCCGATGATCGTAAGCTATGTCCTCCATCACGATGTCGAATGAAACTATCCATGGAATCGTGCGCCGTGTGAAACGTAGATCATCGCCGTTCTTAACCGAGACTTAGGTCAAGCTCCTTTTAGTCGCCTTGTGTGGTTAGGAGTAAAGCATCCCGAGGTTGGCGCATCTCGTTGAGCGTGTAGAAGCATTGGGAATCCGTCTTTCTTTCTTGAGAGCCCTTTCTTTTCCCGTCCCCTCGCCCCGGCATAGCGCTTCGCTTCCGGTTCGTAATTCACATAGCGCCTCCCTTCTTCATTGATCTGGGGGAAAAGGTTTGGAACCCAGTAGGGAAGCTAGACATCAAGTAAGTGGCTTGATGAGGATAACAAAGCTGACACGCTGGAGTTGGCTGCTGGCACAAGAGGGTCGTGCCTTACCGCACCGCAGGCGGACGCGCGGTAGCGTTCGTGGTGATGCTTCAGGATTCCAATGTATTGCGTACAAGATCAGAACGAGCTTGCCTAAGGACCGCTGCAGTCCCATTCTTGAGTGAGCTGGAGCGCAGCCATCTTATCCACTGAACTAGCTAGAAGCTTCGGGTCGAAGCATTAAAAGAAATGGACTTGAAAACGCGGCGATATAGGAACCACGGGACCCCTATTTAGTAAAGGTCAAACGTAAGTGCGCTCCTGCGCACCGGCTGAAAAAGCCCGGCACCCTTTCACATTTCATTTTTTATGAAATGTTGATAAGCTTCATAGCTCCAACCTAGTTTTGGGGTGCTAACCCTTTGTCTAGGTTGGGTTGCTGGATACGGGATCCTTGTAGTAGGCTGGACCAACATCCATCTGAGAGAGGGAAGTCTTTAGAAAGAACAGGCTCAAGAGACCTGGTGAGCCGAGAGGTGAAGAGTGGATGGATGGTTTGATGAGCCGAGCGTTAGCGAAGCTAGATTCTACTAGCGAGGCGCTTCGCTAACTCAAAGCGCTGTAGTAGGCGCCATTACATGGCACCTATGTGCTGCTGAACTAAGGACGCTACACCTTATCTCAAGAAGGAGTCTTCATGGTAATCCTTCCTCAACTACGTCGATCCTTGCTAATGGCTCAATCTATAGATAGAAAGCCCTATGATGGGAAACTACCATGTTAGGTTTGGAGAGAGATGGGAACGGAACTTGTTTAGAGGGAGCAGATGGTTGCTTTTTCTTTCAATAGCCGGAAAAATGACTACTGGATCATCGGTCTACTCTACCTCAATTCACCATTTCGAACCTTATACAGAAGGTTTTTCCGTACCAGCTTCTTCGACCTATACCGCAGTTGAAGCACCTAAAGGAGAATTTGGTGTCTTTTTGGTCAGTAATGGAAGCAATCGTCCCTACCGTCGTAAAATAAGAGCACCTGGCTTTGCCCATTCACAAGGACTCGATTCTATGTCCAAACATCATATGCCAGCAGATGTGGTCACCATCATTGGTACTCAAGATATTGTGTCTGGAGAGGTGGATAGATAGGACTAGTACTTTCTCGATGCTTCAGCCCTAGCTGGCACTTTTATTGCGAGCCAAAAAGATGGATTCACCTTCTATGTTCAGTACTAGAGATGAACAAATTCCATACGCCCGAAATGAAATGACGATCGAAGAATTTTTCTGTTGTTGGAATTTCATGAACGCGGAGCCAACTTCGGCAATTAATATAGCGCGTTGCACACTTACGTTACACTTACCGGGAACTACAGTGAACCCGCTTTCAAGCTTCAGTCTTTCATGATCGATTGGCTCTCTCTCTTCCTATCACTAGTAGAGTCCGTCGGATTATAGTGCTCGACGATTCAATTAGTCAGGTAGTTTTTTCCTTCGGGAGATCAAAGTTCCCTCATAACAATAAGATCTATTCACATGCCGATGCCAGCCGGTTAGCAACTACTACCAGCTAGCCATCTGCTTCCAGCGCTTATGCTTTATCCAATCCTCTTTGTGAGTCTATTCCCTTTGGTTTCCGATCTTGACATCAGATGTTTTGAATGGTCGATCTTCATCATAAGGGTGAATTGGGATGCGAAGTGACTAATAATCAATTTGATACAAGCATTCAACTTTTAGAACAATCGGCATTAGCGCATTTCCTTTTCATGAAAAGAAAAAATATGGATACGGCAAGTTTGAATGAAAAGGCGCGACCGAAGGGAGCCTGTTTTGTTTTGCTTTTCTAGAGGAATTAGCAGCGAATAAAGCATCGGTCTTACTGAACAGTTTGAAAGTTTATGATCTATCCCCGCTTCCATAACATAAATAGAGAACTTATGAGAAAGGTTAATGAATTAGTATCTAATCAAACTATCATTTGAAGGAACTACTGACGGTTCAATTCCTTAGCTATGTCTAGTGGTATTGTTTCCACTCTTCGTCTAAGGTTAAGGTACTGGCATCGAAAAACAGTAGGGCCCAATGCGCCCGCAACGGGAGGCGGGGTCTGCGAGCCGGCAACCCGACCAGCTAAGAGCCACTCCAAGCTTGAGGAAGAATACGATATCACTAAAGCAACCGTTGAAAGCAAGGATCGACGTAGTTGAGGCTTGCTGCACTTCGCGTGCGAGAACAGCGATTGAGGGTGGAAACAATTCTGCGGCCAATGAAGGTTGGATGGAAATAAGGGCGGGAACAAAGCTATAACAACAAGCTGTTTATTCTAGTTGTTCAGATCCGGTGGGCAAGAAGGTTTTGTTAAGCGTTATAGAGTTGTGTTTAGTGAAAAAGGGTTAAACTAGCAAGAACTAAAGGCCTTACAGCTTGTTTTCCAGATCAGATTGGGTGTTCCGTACTCAACTAGCAAGGGAGTTTACCGGTCAATCCAATTCCTGGGCGTTAGCGAAGAAAGGGAAATAGGCTTCATTCCTATTCTATTCCCAAGCCAGAAAGAATCACTCGTTAAACAGATATGGAGACAATCGCTCCAACTATAACACTTACTCAATCTCGATTAAAGGTGGAGCTAAATGGAAATCATGAAGAAGAGTTGTAACCCTTTTTCTTTCTTTTGTTTTCTACTCGGGGAAAGGGATGTGAGAGTCTACGAAGGGTACTCCCACTAAGGGGGCAAGGGTCTTTCGGGTTTCTCGCCATTTCCCATACCTTTCTTATTGAATGCCAGTTGAAAATTCTTCCTCTTTCCATAAGTCTCAAAACCATCGATCCTTTTTGTGAGTGTTTTGTTTAAGAAAAAGGCCCTGTCCAACGCAAGCAAGGAAGGGCGTTTAGCGTCAGCAAGCCGGAAAGCAAGTCCCCGGTTCTCGATTCCAGTCCAGTAGGCGGGTTAGTGCGATAAGCTACAGCTCTAAGCCGCCCGGGGAAGTCACTATCACAAGTGCAACATGAAAAGAATTCACTCAACGAGTATGTGATTCAATTGGTTATGTTATAAAGATCATACCGAACCTGAGGCGCTCCCCCTTCGGGGATTCATCTCTATGTGCTTGAAGCGATCGAAAGACCATAGGAACGAAATAGCCCGAGTTCTGTTCTTTTCTTTCTTCGATTTCCAGGAGATAGGATGGATGGTTTGATGAGAGCCCCTCGACCCGGGTTTCGAGTTTGAGCCAACCCTTCTTCATTTCCTTCAACCACGTACGGCACTAAAGAGCTCAATTAACCCAAACGCTCCGGCACGCATGTAGGCTTTTTGCCTCCAATTGCTTGTTGCTTGATGCCTACATTTCTTCCCTTCATTCGCTCTTGCCTGTTTAGGCCCGAGAGACCTCAATGGCTGATTGGTGAACACTAACATTTCTGGACCTTGGAAATAGTGGCGAAGTTTTTTGGATGTGACTCACAGTACTAAGACAAACTTCTCTTTTTTCTTACACCTTTTTACCATCCATCCTTCTATCGGTGTTATCGGCTTGGTCGATCGACTTACTTGCGCCTTTCGACCTATCTGCTCGGTCTATCGACTGATAGCTCTCGGCCTAGCGACTGTCACTGGCCTAAGACTATCGAAGACGATAAGGTTCAAAGAAGATCTCTAACGTTTTTGTCTTGAATCAATAACTCATAACGTACAAGAGTGGAGAACAATGATGGTCTCTCATATCGATCAAAGAATTTAGTAAATAAGAGATACTGAACCTGTGGTTAACGACTCAAAGTAGTCATTAGTAGAAAGAAATAGCTATCTTTTTTCTATTTGAAAGTCGCAGTCGTCCTATCAATAGGAGTAGTGGGGAAAGCATTTATTTCATTTGACATGTTAGGAGGCTTCGGCAGCCAAGGAAGGAAAGAAGACTGGAATCAAAACGAAAGAAGTACGAACCCTAAGCCAACTGAGCCTTTTGTGTGGGCATTAGTTTCTGTTTCAGTTGTTGTAGAACTCAAGAAAAAAACTAAAGGATGGAACAATTGGAGGAAGAGCGGACTTGCTGTTAATCCTTCTTCCCCTCTTGCTCTTGATCTAGTAGCTCGACAGAGTTGGAGTTGGGCTGTTAGTTCCTGTTTCCTGATTCCGCCGGAAAACTAGACCCGATGTCGGAGTAGGATTCCTATACTACCAGTAGATAACACCTATCACTGCTAATTCCATCTTTTGAAATACAAAAAATATGACAAGCCAGAAAGAAAGCAAAGGTTGTTGCTGTGAGAAAGAAAGAAGATCACTGTGAAACTGAGCCAGTACCAACCACCATCTAGCTGACAAGCCAATTCAAGCCCGTCCCCGGACAAGATAGAAAGGTAAAGGGCAATTTACATCACGCCTACAATCCATCGGCATTTTGTTGTCGGAAGTACCTAGGATAGCGGACGATTCACCAATAGCAGTATGATTTTATATGTAATAAAAGTGAGAAGCCAATGAGTGGACTGGCGCAATCAATTCTTTCTTTTACAGGCATTGCTGGTCTTAGGTCTGGTTGGGTAAACAAGCTGGAGCATAGCTTCTATTGCTGGCTTGTCTGCCCCAGTCTCACTTAGAATTTAGGACTTTTCCCCCTATGTCGGTTTGGAATTGCAAGAATCAATCTTGCTAAGAAGAAGGAAGGATGCCAAAAAAACATTCCTAAAAGGAGATTTGACTAGCGCATAGAAGTCAAACGTGGGGTAGGCCACAAGTCCCGACTTCTCTCGTCTTAAGTGTAGTTCCAATACAATACCCGAGTGAAGGAAACCAATAGGTTGAGTGGGGCATTTTCCTGGAAGGAATACCAGTAGAGCGTACTTTCATAATAGCAAGGCTATCTTGAAGGTCAAACTTTTTCGCAGTCCACTACGCGGGAATACTGAATTACATAAGCATTCAACCGACCATTTCCTTTCTTAAATAAGGGTCAAAGAACAAGTTTCTTCTACTTTATTTTCCAAACTAAGCCTAGACTCCCTATTTTCCACTCTAGGTACAGGGTAGGTGCAGGATCAATCGGTTTTGCGCTGGTTGAATCACCAATTGATTCAGGAGATGTTGCTACTGCGTCTGAATCTCATGGAGTCAGCATGGTTTCTTTAGGTATATAAAATGTGACTGCTTTCCTTCAGACAATCGTTCAAACTAGATTATTGGGGGGATTTACAATCACTAGGTAAATCGCATCCCACACAAGAAGGACTCCGTACCTGTACCCGGAAGAGAAAGCGAAAGGGAATGTATAACTAAAAAGCAGAGTGTGCCGCACTTACCTTATATTTAGGCGTCTTGGTTTCAGGCCAAAAAGAGAGTAAAGCGTGTAAGGCTTGAAAAGCGTACTTGCAACGGAAAGAGGTTCCTTCAGCGGTTCAGGTGCCGGTTCAAGTACTGGTGAAAGTGCCTGAACCTAAGTGTCTCGCTTAACTAAGGGTGTGAGTTCCGACTTTTGCTTTCAATATTTAGCTTTAACTACTTTCACTAGCGCTTGGCTAGTTACCGAAACCCAACCAGATTCTCTGCACTTGTGCAACATGGGTCGGGTCTTTCTTCAACAATAAAAGCGGCTAGAAGTTCAAAGCGTTGAAGGCGAGTAGTTGATACGAGTTTACTGAGCGCATCGCCTTCTCTAGAGTGAGCAAGAGCGGAGTTTACTACGCGAGCCTAAATGCAAGTTTCACTGACTGAACCCACCACTACCCGAAAGCCTACCTTCCTAAGCTAATCAAATCATCTCTGTCAACAATCATTGACATTATCATAGTTCCATGCGTTAGCTTTAGAAAGCCCGAGATCTACTAGTGGTTTTTCATTTGCTTTCTTCCCCGTTCCTAGTTTGGCCATTTCTAATTTCCTTGACTCCTACAGCCTTACCACCGTAAAGAGCAGCGGATGAAATAGCAGCAGAGTCGTGAAAAGAACTAAAAGCAGCCTTTCTCTTTCTCGGAATAGCGTACTTACCCGCTTACTGTATTGATAATTACTAAGTGCTTCGAAGTGTAGAATATGCCCTCTCGGATCTCCCACCCTTCAACTACGTCGATCCTTAAGTTGGGGGTCTTCACTTATCTCAGCAGAAGTCTTTTCATGATCTTTTCATAAAGTGAAATCTAGCCAATGCAAACTAAACTCTGTTATGTTTCCTATATCAATCGTTGTCGCTGCCTTTATCCATAACAGAATCTCATACCCAGTCCGACTCGCCAGGTCAAAGCCAAGCTTGAGTGTTGCGAGTCTAATTTTGTTGAATGAGAAAGAAAGAGCTGCCATCAGTACAGCCCTTAAAAAAGGTAACCAACCTCACACTCCTCTCATGTCTGGAAGCGTAAGAACAGCTCTAAAACGGCATTACCTCAAGGAATTTCTTAAACTGAAAAGAGAAAGAGACCGTTCAAAGGCACATTCAAGGAAGTAAGCCAGTTCTGAAAGCCCAGCTAAACGCCCTCATTATGTTCACTGGATAAACCCCTTGTTTTAACTCCAAGTAATGCTGGTAGAAGTTTGATCTGGTAGGCCATCAGATCAGGGCCTGGTGTGAATGAAGCACCCTCTTGTTAAGAAGTCTCAGTTGGATCTCTTTTTGGATTGCTTTGGTAGTCGATGAAGGGTCGACTTCTAAGAAAACTACGTCGATCAAATATGGGTCCGAGGACCCTGCATTTCAAGAATTCATGGAGAATTTAGATATGCATTATGTCAAGAGAGAGGCGGCATGGTACAAGAGAGAATGAAAGAGGGCAGAAGGAGAAATTGGAAAATTTGTGGATAGATTGGGTACAAAGACATAGTGATAGACCTGCTGGAGAAGGTTTAAGAATTCCATGAAGAGACTCGAAGAAATTACAGGACGACCGCTAAATCAAACTAGCAAGAGAGGGGAGGAAATACCAAGCAGCAATGAGGAAGAAAGCCGAGAAAGAGAAGAAGTGGAATTGACCACTGCACCACCCTATTGGCGACGGGGGAGAAAGACTATAGGAAACGAGTGAAGCCCATAAGGAAAGAATTGGCACCACGCCACGGAGAAGAGGACGCCTAGGCGAAGTCAAGGGGGGCTCGAGGAATAAGAGGAGTAGAACGAAAATAGAATCTATTATGATAAACCATGTCTTGCCTAAGACCTACATCACGTTTCCATAAGTATTATCTAGATCTCTTTTTGAAGGAACTAAGTCTGACGTGTATATACATGCAGCCCCCGAGAAGAAGAGGAAGACCGGCTCGCGTTCCACAAGGAAATCAGGCCCCACCGTCATTGAATGAACCTGAAAATCCTGTTCTGGCAGCACCTCAAATCATAGGGATGAGGTCGGAAGATCTGATGAACATGGATACTCTTTTAGCCCAAGCCCTCATGCAGACACAGCGCCAAGAACCCCGACCGACGCCCCCGCCAGCAGCAACTATACAGAAGGGCATATCAACCTATTTATTTGGAAGCACTGAAAAGAGCTTAGTTACCCACCTTTGATGGTCCCCAGCACACGGAGGAAGTCGAAAAGTGGATCAAGGAAGTAGGCGGTCTTCGAGTATGTGTAAAAGAAAGGATGAAAGTCAAAATAATCACCCTATTCCTTCCTTTTTTTTGGGGATGCTTCGATCTTCGTAAACCTGCACTCGGCCAAAAAGAAAGAATGGATGAAATTTCGGGAAGAACTCCTGAATCGTTATTTTCCGGCAGCAAAAAAGGCAAGGAAAAGGGCAGAGTTCGACAAGCTCACTTCTTCTCCCGGAATGACAGTGACGAAATACTCAGCGAAGTTCCATGCGTTGGATAGATTTGCTCCCATAGTGATGGCAGAAAGAACTGAGATGATGAGGAAATTCACTGACGGACTACCAAGTTGCATCAGAACCCTAGTAATTGCCACCAATCCACAAGACTTTGAAAGAAGGACTGTTGGGTACAGCACTGAGGATCGAGGATGTGTAAGAGAGAATAGGGATATGGAAGCTAAGGCGAATATAGAAAGATCAATGACGGAAATAGGGAACTATCATCCAAGAGGACAACCACACCGGAAGAGTCAGAGCTATCGAATTAAGAAAGAGGGGGCAACGACATGAACACAAAATCGTCGGGAGAAAAAGAGAAACCCGAGTGCCCGGGTAGTGCAGGTTTACTAAGATCAAAGATAGCCCTACGCCAACTTTCTAAAGTCAGCGTTCGTTTGGCTGTAATTGAGTTCTGGATGGGAAGAGCCAGTCAAAAAAGAAAAGAGGTGATGGATAGGGTCTACCTTGAGGGAGATAAGATCGATGGAATTGCCCATTTGATCAACCGCGGAATACTTGAAGCGAGTAGTGAAAAGGTAACCCGAAGCCGCATATGTAGAAAAAGAGGGAGAAGGCTGAAGAACCGTTTTCTTTTTGCACACGAGGGCTAGGTAACATAATGGAAATGTATCGGACTGCAAATCCTGGAATGACGGTTCGACCCCGTCCTTGGCCTCAAGGAGTGGTGAGCAGCACAGAACTTCTTTCAAGCAAATGGCATAGGTTGCCTTTGTTAGAAATCCACAGACAACACCAAAGTGCCATAAATGCAAGAAAAAAGAATATGCTTTTTTACAATTCAATAGAATTCATTCAGTAAGGGTAGAGTACGCCCTATGGTCGGTCGATCGAAGGTCCTGTGCTACTTTCACTTCAATCCATCTTTGTCCAGCCAGTTCATAACAAAATGTTCGAACATGAAGGTTTGAGCTCGACTGCAAGGACCAAACAACCAAATGAAGGCGTAAGCCGAAATGCGGTAGTTGTTATTGTTGTTAAAGTAGCCTACATGCTAACGTTGTTTTAATGTAGGCTACGCCTACGCTTGTTGCATTCCGGCCTAATGGCCTACACAAGTTCCCACTTCCTTACTAAAGTGATTTATAGTTCCTACAATTGTTGCATTCTGGCTGTCGCCAACACTAACGCATTCCGGCTTGATGCCCCGCCTTCGACTAATTTCATTTTGCCAGAGGGATTTTGTTAGGGATGGAAAAATAAATAAATAAAAGCGCATATGCAGGAAGGGGGCCTAAAAAATTGAATACTTGTTTATTCTGAATTACCTATACTCCATTTTCAAACCATCCAGCCTCATTACTTCCCACTGGGCGAGAGGTGCACCTAACCCACCTACCCACTCATCAATTGCGATGTTCAGCTGACTTGCACTGATAGACCCCAATTGTATTGGAATGAGTCGCCCATCTTTTGACTGTTGTCAAAACATCTCTTCAATGTTAGATTTGACTCTATGCTAGAACTATGGTATTTTGATCTAAGTGGTCTTATTCTTTCTCCCGTGCTAGGAAGCATTACTCCTCTTTTCATTCCAAATTCAAGAATACGACTGATACGATTGATTGGTTTGTGCGCCTCTCTTATTACTTTTTTGTATCCCCCTGTTCTTCGGATACAATTCGATCCTTCTACGGCCAAATCTCAATTTGTGGAAAGCCTTCGATGGCTTCCTTATGAAAACATCCATTTTATTTTTGGTATAGACGGTATCTCTTTATTCTTCGTGATATTGACCACATTTCTTATCCCTATTTGCATTTTAGTGGGTTGGTCTGGTATGAGAAGTTATGGTAAAGAGTATATTACAGCATCTCTAATTCGTGAATTTTTAATGATCTTAGTGTTTTGCATGCTGGATCTTCTACTATTCTATGTTTTTCTCGAAAGTGTGCCAATTCCTATGTTGTGCGGAGCTGAGCATCCTCTATTCGCTGGGATAAAGCTTTTCCTCTGCAGGGGCCTTGTGCAGTAAACCCCCTACGGGCGGTTATCCGTCGTCGTAAAGTAGTCTCCGCGAAGCTTTCGGGAAGAGGGGTAGTCTTGTGTGTAAGCATAGCATTTCTGGTCGAACCCGCCCAACCCAACGGTAAAGAACCGAACTTGACAGACACATCTTTTTCCTTTTGGGAGGGTACTCCGAGTAGTGGGTACCTCGTAGGACCTCGACCCGCCTACTCGGGTCTTGTATGGATATGCAGGAAGGGGTGCTCCTAGGTGTGTGTGTAGGGGTTGTGTTTGTTTGCGAGAATGGATTCCTCGTCAAGTCAGTTTGGGGGGTGTGGACACACTTGCGCGAATTCGGGTAACGGCTACAAGGGAATAATATAAAGGAAACTGTACCCGACCAGGGATGGACGTAAACTCGTAATGGGGAGGGATAATCGTCCAGGTCTTATTATGAAAGAAAAAAGCCGCCCCGCTACAGCAGGCTGGATGGTTTGAAGACTCTGTCGTCGCCGGCGAGCTCTTGGTTTGGTGAGGAGACCGACTGAGTTGTTGCTAAAACTAACGGGGGAATTTTTTTGTAACCGTTAATCCTTTTTGGAGAGGGTGGATGGAAAGAAGCTAACGTCAGAGTATGTTCAGAACTGGCTCGACAGAAAGGGCCAATAAAAGGCCTACTATAGTAATGCGTTTGGGTCGATGGTTTTGAGGCCGTTCAGCAGAAGAAAGACTGTTGGATAGATTGAACTGAATGCTTTCCACCCTTCCCTTCCAAAATCAAAGGAAATGCGGGCGGGGTAGAGTTCGAGAATAGAATAGGGTAGGGTCCTTAAGATTCAGATAAGAAAAACCTTTATGCCTCCGTACAAGTGCTTCGTACAAGTTCCGTCCAGAATGATTGGGAAAGATCAAACCAATTTGAACCGCTCACATCACAGTAGTCGTAGCGTAAAGGCGCCGAGGGGAAGCCATAACGGCTATTCCTTATCAGTCTCTCTATCTATATCAAGAGATAGATACGCTGCCTACTATGCCAACGATGTGCTCTACAGGCCGCACTCCATCTTCATTCCATCCACGCCTTTTTTCTTCTTATTTGGAAGATGGGCGTTGCGTTCGGTTCGAAAGGCATGGTTTTCTCTTCACTACGTTCATCGAGACCCACTAGTCCGGCTAGCTAGTGAGCGGTTCTTTCGGGCGAGCATCTACTGCAACGCAAGCACCATTGTTCGCCAACACCCAAGAAGCAAAAGATTCGAGAGTCCAGGCTTCAAATACATGCATATATAGTGGTCTAATGCCAAGGCCGACGACGGAAGCTCGAGACGGAGCCGTATGAGGCGGAAGTCTCACGTACGGTTCTATGAGAAGGGAGTGGCTACCTACTGGAGCTTCGACCAATCGCCACCGGTCAATTCCGTTTTGGGGCCACCCTTGACTCTACTATTATTATAGGGGTATGGGGTTCGAGACAAAGAAAGATCAAGGCAGCATATCAGTTTTTCCTTTATACTTTACTTGGATCTGTTTTTATGCTATTAGCTATTCTGTTGATTCTTTTCCAAACAGGAACAACCGATTTACAAATTTCATTAACCACAGAATTTAGTGAGCGGCGCCAAATCTTTCTATGGATTGCTTCTTTCGCCTCTTTCGCCGTCAAAGTGCCTATGGTACCAGTTCATATTTGGTTACCCGAGGCTCATGTAGAGGCACCTACGGCAGGATCCGTCATCTTGGCAGGAATTCCTTTAAAATTGGGAACCTACGGGTTTTTAAGATTTTCAATACCCATGTTTCCAGAAGCGACACTTTGTTCCACTCCTTTCATTTATACTCCAAGCGCGATTGCTATAATATATACTTCCTCGACCACTTTAAGACAGATCGATCTTAAGAAGATCATAGCTTACTCCTCAGTAGCTCATATGAATCTGGTGACTATTGGTATGTTTAGTCGGGCGGCGGCCGTTAGGTCACCTATTTTTTGAAAGTGTTGGACACACAAGGAGTAGTTCACTGGTCGTGCGACCCATCAACCTACTAGCAATGGGGGGAAAACATAGCATGTCGCAAAAAAAAGCTGGATTCGAGGCGTCAGCAACAGCCGTCTGCTCGTTGCTCCTTAGCTTAGCGCCCCGGGACGGGAGTGGAGGGTTGATGAAATTGAGTTCGGGAAACGGCTGCACCGGCTCTACGAAAGTCAGAATCTAATATCGAATCTTTCTGTTGTCTTTCCCAATTCATCCGTGAATAAGAATTCCAAGGGTTGATGGTTTTCAGAATGGACGAACGAAGTGCTCGACCATTAGTACGAGGGTGGATCAAGCTCTTTAGTAAGGGAGAGGATGTAACAAATAAAGGTTCTTTATATCACTTTAGTAAGGGCTTTAGCGCTCGACCGTTAGGGAGAGGAGCAAATGGAGGCGTAGCCGGAATGCTGTAGTTGTTTTCTCGACCGGTAGGGAGAGGAGAACTTGGGGAGGCGTAGCCGGAATGACCAACCAATTGAAGGCGTAGCCTACATTTGGTTGGTCCGGCGTAGCCTAACGCCTACATTTGGTTGTTCATTCCGGCCGTCCTTTCGTTAGCGTTCCGGCCTAAGGGCCTCCACTTGTTGCCTCCTGCAGTTGCTGTCGCCTCCATTTGTTGCCGTAACAACGTTCCACTCCCGGCACTAAAGTGATTGATAGTTCCTACAATTGTTGGACAACGATTGTTGGTTGGCCTTCAATTCTTCTACGTACTTACTAAAGTGATATTGTTTAACCTCTCCTTTCAGTCGAGCTCTTGAAATCCGAACTCAATTTCATCAACCCTTCTCTCCGCGGCGAAGGTGTAGGTCCGCTAACGTAAAGCGAGGAGTTGAGCCTGAACTAGCGAATCGAAGTGACTTTCGGAACCATACTTCCTACAGCGTCGATGTGTTCAGTCCAGCGGGAACGCACAGCGCAAACAAACGTGAGCTGCTATACCGAATCTCCCGCTGGCCAGCGGGGACCGAGTGGTAAGGCCCTGATATGCAGGGGAAAATGGAACTCATTCTTCCATTGGGGACAGGTGCACGAACGACAACTCCAAACGTCATAGATCTTTAGCCTACCTACCGTTTAGGTGGCACCAGCGAGATCCAGCTAAGGTAAGGTTGTGTCGCGGCCGCTCCACTCCGCTGCAGTCTGATGAACTTCACTTCGTTTCCTTCCCGCTTAGAAGCGAATGGGCGCTGTGCCGTGGGTAAGTTTCGGGGCGGAGATTGAAGAGAGACCATAAGAATTATTCATTTTTTTCGACGAGCTTTTTCAGCCAAAAAAAGAACTAAGAATCAATGGAAATCGATGATCTATCTCTAGGGATCTCTCTATACATCATAAAAGCATGATATGATCGCCTTTGTTTGATATGTTCATTTTCATTCAGTACCAATACTAACTCAAACTACACCAAAGGGGAAGGGCCACTATAGAAGCTAGAAGTAGCTAGTCTATACATAGTCGGCCTAACCGTCACGACAAGATAAAATTAGCCTTATGAATGGAATCTGTTGTAGGGGGCTTAGCCCTTAGCCTACCAATCAAAGAGGCTGAGAGTAAGCGTAAGCTCTTCGAGCTTCCCTTCATTCGCTTCGCGGAAGCCGCACAGCACATAGCTGGAAGTCAGAGGGCCCATACTACCTGCCTAACCCTTCGCTCCGAAGGTCGATGTAATCTCAACTTCGTCAATCCTTCTCCTGCGGATCCTCATTCATCCAAAAGGGAAGGGGCCCATTTATATGACCTCTGCTGATTTCAACCTATCTACACCCTACGCCACTCCCTTAGGGGTCCTGCCACCACGCCGCAGAACGTGAGCTGTTGAGAGGTTCCATATTGCCGAGACAAAGGGCTTCTGTACGTGATTTACGTATGTCACGTCGTCTCGTCCCCGCTGCATCAAAGAGTACCTCTGCACTATGTTCCGATTCACTGAGTTGAAAGATAGAGTTGGGGTGTGGGGCTACGATGTGATACTATAAAAGTCTGACCCGTGGAGATACATGCTAACTATGGGTAGGAAGCAGGAACCTTTATGTAAAAAATTGTGGGGGGGTTAGAGTATACTACCATCGCTCAACAGAGCTAGACGACCAGAAATAAAAAAGGAGTGTTGTTAGAAAGCCGTATGATAGGTGATAACTATCTTGTACGGTTCGGGGGGTAATCGGCGTACTCCGATCAGTGGGGGGAATCTTTGGCTCTATCGAACATACAGGGAATTGGAGGTAGCATTCTACCGATGTCAGGTCATGGACTGGTTTCTTCAGCCCTTTTTCTATGTGTTGGTGTTCTATATGACCGACATAAGACTCGACTTGTTAGATATTACGGAGGTTCAGTGAGCACCATGCCGAATCTCCCTACCATTTTCTTCTTTTCCACTTTGGCCAATATGAGTTCACCAGGTACTAGCAGTTTTATCGGAGAATTTCTCATCTTAGTAGGAGCTTTCCAAAGAAATAGCTTAGTGGCGGCATTAGCTGCGCTTGGGATGATTTTAGGCGCGGCCTATTCCCTTTGGCTATATAATCGTGCGATTTCTGGTAATTTCAAACCCTCTTTCCTCCATAAATTCTCCGATCCAAATGGCAGAGAAGTTTCCATATTTTTACCTTTTATTGTTGGAGGGGTGACCGTCCGTTAAACTACCAAAAAAACAAGGTCGTTTAGGATGTGATCATGACATTGTAGGTGCTTGCGATGGGGCGGATGATACTTCTCGACCCTGTCTCCGAGGGACAGTTGAACGAGCTACTCATGAATGCTGCCGGGTTGGACGAGCCAATAACTCGACCGCGTTCGGTCTTTTTTTTTTTAGCAAGAATCACAGCCTTACCTTATCTTCACCATGATACGGACTCCAAGTTCTTATGGCAGAGCACGAGGAGATTTATCATCAATATGATTCAGGTAATGGAAACCAGAAGCACGACTGGGGTCTTCGTGGTCCAGATAATCAAGCCATCAGTTAAAGTCACGTAAGCATGAGACTTTTTGGTAGTACCGGTGAACCAGATGGCCGCGGCGATGGAATCTGGGACGGAGGACTTGTAGTATCTCTCTTGATCTGGCAAAAGCGAAAGAACCCCTAACATCTGAAAACCATCCACCGTCAATCCTGACGGCAAAACCATAGCGCCTCGTCTCAACTGAACTATGTCCACCCTGTGGTTGCGAGCTGAAGCAGCTTATGGCTAGAGGGTTCCATCAGAGAGCAAAGTAAGTATAACGAGCGCGCTGCCCGCTTTTTTCAAAGCAGGGGCAAGTGCTTGGTAGGCCAACAGCCCCGTGAACCTAAGGGGCACTCGAAGAAAGGGGGGCACACGTCGCAAGTACGATAAATGGGCCCCGCTGCGTTTTCTTAAAAGCAAGGGCGTATTTTTGTCGCGCCTCAACGTAGTCGATCCGGCACTAAAGAGGAATCAAAACGATGGTAAAAGAGACTGGCTCGACTGAAAGGAGAGAGACTGAGGATTGAGGAACCATTCACCTATGCAAGTCCGGGCTCGTCCCCGGTCAATATTGGATCCAACAATAGGGGGCCGTAGCACTGACCCTTTTTGGATTCAATATAATAGGGTATTCGATCGTACAGTTCCCTACCGAGACAAACTAGAAAGGGATCCTCGCCGCGCTGGGCATACCTCTTCCGCGTGTCTTTCTCGTGGCGGGAACAGAACAACAGGGAAAGACCCGGCCGACCGGCCCAGCGTGAGAGGTTCTGAAAGATCTCGAGCGTAGCGAGAGGGCGAGCTTTATTGTTGAGAGAATGGGAAGTGAGTCGAAAGAAAGGCTTCCGTTTCCGTTCTTGGTTTGGGCAATGTGAATATTTATACTCGTTTCACTATCGTTACACTCGCTCCTATCGATCTTTTTCTTATTCTTAGTTGATAAAGGGGGAAGGAGTCTAAATCAATGAACATGTTTGAACCATCATTGATGGACGTTGCACATGACACGATCAATTCGACTCAAGGTTCGGCGCTAATAGAAGTAGCTTACTGTCCTAATAGCGAAGGAAAAGGGCGGAGCCTTGCACTAAAGTTCTAATTAGTTCCTCTATAGGCATGTCAGAGCATCGCGTAACTCCTCTCCCGTTAGGTCCACCCTCTTTCGCCTCTCTATGTTTCGTTAGAGCTCTTCAAAATCCACACATGGAGATTTTTCCATTGATGGCAGCCTTGAACAAATTCTTAGTTCCAAACCAGCTTCTACGGCAAAACCATAGCGCCTTGTACCACCCAATATAGATCGGAATTCGGAGCGAGTAGAGTTGAACGAAAGCCCTACCGCTTCAAAAGTGCCAGGCTTAGATTCGTTGGGCGCTACTGATACTGAAAGCCCTTTTTTAGGTCGTCTAATCTAATAAGGTAGGTGGTTGCTCCGAAAGCCTTCGGTAGGTTAATTACATCCATCCAACAACCAAAAAAAAGTGGAACCCTTCCCCTATTTATTTTAGGCATTTCATTCTCTATTTTGCCCACTTCAAATAAAATGAGAAAAAAAGGGGGTCGGTCAATAGCATAGCTCTTTCTTTACCCGGTCTCCTTTCGGAGGAGAGGGTGGATGGACGATTAAAGAGCTCTAACGTGCCGTACGTGGTTATTTATATCTTTGACGTGCCGGTAGAGGAACTTTAGTAGGCGTAGCCGGAATGCTGTAGTTGTTTACTCTTTAGTGGCGGGAGTTACAGGTTTGGGGAAGAGAGATTTCGGGAATTGAGCTAATCCGGTAGGGTCGGACGGCTTTATTTACCCCAGCTTGGCAAATCGCATCCCCGCACAAGCGCCCCTGACCATTCTTCCTTAGTGTTTCAACGGCTGGGAAGGCAGTCGTATAAGCAAAGCCTATCGCCACGCCGACCATCAAATACGAGATTAGGCTCCTTCTCAAAGATTTGATGGAATGGCCCAGCCAAAAAAAGGAATGTTATAGTACGCGATGCGTTCCATTTGTACGAATCGCGAACATACCACGCATGACCGGACGTAGACCCACTAAGAGCTGGCAGACCAGGCCGGGCGCAGGTTCCAGATCCTTTCAGTCGAGTCTCGGATCAGCTTAGTGCACCAACCACGTGGTACGACGAGCACCCAAAGACCTGGCGAATGATGGCCCACTTCACCCAAGAGCGCTTATGTTATAGGGTATAAGCAATTCACATAGCCCCTTATGTTTTGCTATCCGGCAGGAATAATCAAAAAAGAAAGTCCAGGTTGCTTGGTGAGCCAAGTGATAGGAGACTATCTAGCTTGGTTCGGAGAGCACGGTTAAAGATTGATTTTTGTTGCTAAATGTTACGGCCTAAATGCTGAACTATTGACCCTACTTGTTTGGATGGGTGTTCACCCCAAAGTGTTCCCGGACTGCATGCATACATCCGTAAGTAACAACGTGCAACATGGGTCGATGAAATTGAGTTGAAAAGGAATCAGCAAAGAAAAGAAAAAGAGGTCAATAACATCAACATGTATTTGTTGAGATTGTCCTGGGGCTGAGGAGTGAGAATCTTTTTTTAGCCAAGAGCTTCACCGGGTGAACCAGCATATAGTGCAAAGCGCCTTCTCCTGCCGGATCCTCATTCATCCAAAAGAGAAGGGAAAAGCGGAATTCATGTATCCGGCCGATCCGACCTCTTATTCAAAAGCCAAGGGTGGACCTAGTTCAGAAGAGGCAGACAGGATGGATGAAATGAAGAAGGATCCAATTAGGTGTTATTTTGAGTATTCAAATTCCACTCACCTTCTTTGACTCGCTCCAGGGGCGTAAGCGAAGGATGGATGGAATTAAGATTAGGGCAAGAACTCCCTTCTATACTCGTTCCACTGTAGTGGAACTCGTTGGGTTCGAATTGGAATCGAATAGATTGTTTCAGAAATTCAGAACGAGAGAGGAAGAATCCTATCTTTTCAGGCTTGAGAGAACGGAATCTTGAGGATCGAATGGTTATCACTTTCTTTGGCTACGTCAGAAAGAAGAGTACGAAGAGGAGAATGAAAATATTTTGATAGGTATTTTCAAGCAGGACCGAATCGTAGCTATCGTTGTTATCGAAATGTTGCAAGCAAAAGGCAAGGCAAGAAAAAAGGTAACCGAAAATCCTGAGCTCCTACTCCTAGGCCAGAGCAAAAGCAGAGGAGAAGAAGGAACATTCAACAATTTGCAATACACGGATTCGATCGACCTGGGACCTCTTCCTCTTTCCGAGAGATTGAAGAACGAAAGGCGCTTGAAGCAATTGAAGAGCTCGGCCGGGCTGTTCAACTGAATCAAGAATTGAAACAGCCATCATGGGTTATTCTGCAACTTAGAATTCCAATATCCAATAGTAGATGAAGAAATAAGCTGGCCACTCCTCAAGAAGAAAAACAACCAGGGCTTATGTGTTTAAGGGCAAGGCAAAGGGGATTTTAGCCGGTGTTGTCGGAAAGCGTTAAGGGAGGGGGCGCGATAGATGAGGAGGTTTATTAGCCGTCTCCTATCAAGTCAAGTGAGACGTTCATTTTGGTACGGCCAGAAAGACAGACGCCATTTTCTTTCTTTTCTCACCAGATAAATCATGGCACTATTTCCAAGGTTGGTTCCGAAGGAATAACAAGAAATTATCAGGCCAAAAGGAACTTGCTTCGCCTCCCTCTCCCTCACGGTCGAGCCCAAACATTTCCTCCCTCTCCCTACCGGTCGTTAAAACAACGTAAGCATTTCGGCTACTTTAACAACAATAACAACAGAACAACAGAACTACACTACCGCATTTCGGCTACGCCTTCATTTGGTTCGGCGTAGCCTACATTTGGTCATTTCGGCTACTTAAACAACAATAACAACTACCGCATTTCGGCTTACGCCTTCATTTGGTCATTTCGGCGTAGCCTATTCCGGCCTAACGGCCTACATTTGTTCCTCCATTTCTTCCTTCAATTGTTTCCTCTCCTCTCCCGTATCTCCGATACATCCTGACCTATTCTGCTCTCCAGATGGCGAGCTACGTCCAAACTGGATTCACGGCTGGAAGAAGAACTAGGCCAACCAGTTTAAGTGAGGGATCAGTGCCCTTCTTGAATGAATAGGGGCAGGGGCTCCACAGTCGACAATGAAGAGATCGGGTATGCCACATATATACCGGTGAAGGTATATCCCATAGTCTAGTGAAGTCTTGGAGTTGGGCTAGCTCGGCATCTTGCAGTGTGCAGCAGGAAATCCCGTAATCAACGGCTTCAAGGCATAATAAAAAGTACAGGCGGTGCTCTCGTTTTCCTTTTCAGGGCTTTCTAGAGCATGAGAACATAGTTTTTGGTTCTAGTTAAAGAAGCGAGCTTCCAACAGTCATGATAACTGGTTCCATTCCTACGCCAAGAGAAAGCAACTAGGAAGCCCGAGATAATAGCAAACGTTTCGAGAAGAGAAGACAGTGAAAGCAGAAGACTATCGGCTGTCACGTGGAAAGTCTAGTTTGGTAGCCTCCGATTCCTTCTTTCTAGCCTAGTAGCGGAGTTTCTTTACTATAGTAGAAAGCTCTCCCGCCAGGCCGCGTTGGTAGAAGGAAGTACGCCATCAATCAAGTGCCTAGGCACCAGCCGTAGATCCCAACTAGGATAACATAAAATGAGAGCGGGGTATTTTTTTTGTGCACTCAAAAGGCATAAGACAGTATAGTTGATAGGCTGATCTTCAACCCCCTTAACGAATGCGTTCTTTGGCATTTGAAGTCAATAAACATAGGAAACTATTCAAAGAAGATCTTCCGTGCTAGTACTCGTGTATAGAAGTTTAAACATGAATAACTATACGGCTCGCAGTCCTTTCTCATCGATGAGCATCAATTGGTCATAGCGGTTGCGGACCCACTCAGCATCATCTAGCTCTGCCTCCATAAGAATTCGAAGCGATGGTACAGATATTGACCTAACCAAGCTAATATGAAGAATCTCAGCTCCGGGTGACTGCGGGAGATTTCTTTCAAGCCACTGCCTCGAGAGCAGCCTATGTGCCGTTCCGGCTATGCCTGGCCATCAACAATTCATAAACGAGATGGATAGATGAATAGAGAAATCCAGCCACAATCATTATGGATTCGCCTGGGAGGTGGAGGAGTTCATGACACTATTCAATGTCGAGCGCTCTATTTGCCATCTAGTTGTTTGTTGCTTTTAGATGCATCCCGATCTTAGCATGAACATATGAACTTCGATGAGCTGGCCAAAGGCGCGACTGAGAAGAAGCCATTGGACTCTCACTATGTCTTGACAAGAGAACTTCGGCTCCTAAGGTTTCATACGCAGACATATAAAGTCCGGGTCTATCCACAGATTCATTTCCTTTAGGCTTTTGGAAAGAAAAGTAGACGACACGTGTAAGCACCAAAAAGTAGTCCATTTTGTTGCGGAGAGTATGTACAACAGCGCTGGTGAAAGATGCCACGTTCAGCCAGTAATTTCCCTATTCTAGCTGGATTCACAAACTCGGTTCCATTGTCTGTTCGAATGGTTCGAACCTTAACCTGATACTGTGTCTCCACCATGGATAGAAAGTAACTCATAGTCATGTCTTATCCTTTGTTTTCAGCAAGAACGTCCATAAACAGCGGCTGAAGTCGTCTACCACAGTCAATACATAGTGTGCCCCTTGCGATGTAGCTCGTTTATACGGGCCCGAAATATCCATGTGAATTAGTTCAACAATTAGTGTTGCATGATGTCCCTTGCGCGGAAAGGGCAATCTACATTGCTTGTCAAAATGACATGAATAACAATGCTCTCAAACGTTTCAAATTCAGCTGTTTCAACACAGTACTAGAGACATGACCTATTAATATGTGCCACAGGAATGTGCAACAGGAGACACTGCTTGCCACATTACCATGCCACCACTTATTATTATTACCTAACACATTCACCCACTGCCTAAAAGAGTAGGGACTAAGCACATATAGATGATTAACAGCCTGCCCCACAGCTATTCTTTTGTCATTCCGGTCCTGTAGAAAACAGTGGTTATTTAAAAAAATCATGGTAATCTCTGAGTCAGCAGCCACTCGACTAACAGACAGCAAGTGAAACAGGGATTGAGGCACAAAGAGTACTTTATGAAGGCTTAGTACTGGGCTCCGAACCACTGTCCATATGATTTAGCCATCAAGACCGATTTATCTGGCAGATGCACAGAAAGAGGTCTGCGAAATGTATGCATGTCTGAAAATAAGGACCGATCACGACACATATGATTCGATGCACCGGTATCTATTATCCAAGACCTATCAGGCAAACGACCAATAGATGACATCGTATTTACAATAACAGTACCTGCAACGCAGTTGGCAAAGACTGCGTTGACCTGTTCATCCTCCCCACCTTTGTGTTTCATATACTGTGCCACTTCACCTCTTATGGCCTTGCTGATACTGTCAAGTTTCTTTTCCATCCAGTGGTCCTTTCTCCTAGTCCCCTCATCCTCATCAAAGTCCAGAGGAGTCTCAATGAGCGAAAGTTTTTCTTCCATCACCTGTTGCCATCAGTGCATTTCCATCTCCTATCTCCATGTAGGAAGTCTGGAGTTCACGCTCTTTCTCAATTATAGCAATCATTGCGTAAGCTTTGTTTACAGTAGGTAGAGGATCTATGACCAACACTTTCTTTCGCACTGCGTCATACACATCGCTGAGCCCCATCAGGAATTGTATCAGTCTGTTACCGTTCTCGATTTCCAGAGCCTTCTTAGCCACTTGACATGTGCATATCTTCTTAGCGTCACATTCACAGTAAGGTACGGTGACGATGCAGGACAATTCATCCCACAGCCTCTTCAATTTCACATAGTAGTTCATCAGCGTTAGGTCTCCTTGTCTGAGCGAGTTGATCTCGCGCTGTATGTTGAAGATCAGAGGTCTCTCCAGCCTCCGAACTTTTCTTCAAGCTCTATAGCTCGCGAGCTGTTCTGGTATAGAGTAATGCTTCAGCCAGTTCCTTCGCCAGAGAGTTGAGAATCCATGATCTCACCATACAATCTGCTCGACTCCACTGGTCCAAACTTCGTAGATCCAGCCGCCGGCTCGAGTATACGTTCGTCGACGAACAGCAATTTGACCTTAGCTCCCAAAGCAATGCGCATAGACCGGTTCCAGGAGAGGGTCTGCGTAAACCTGTTAGCACCGTAGACACCAGTTGCGGGCTTGGGTGATCTGATCCAGAAAGAATCATCGGATCATCCGCCGTTGCTACTGTCGCCGCTGGTGTGGACGTTGTCATTCTCTTCACCTTTTTCGTAATTGAGGATCGGAAACGTTGCTAAGAATCAATACAGCTTCGATACCATGTAGAACGCTAACTATATAGCGCTAAGCAATCTCTCGTATTCCAGATCGATTGGCAACACACGCAACGCACTCACGCGAAAGGAATAGCCAGGACGCCTATACTCGCGACGCCGGTCCCCGGAAAGTCTCAGTCCTTATCTGACTTTCTTCGCAGGTTTACGAAGTGCTTTTTTAGGTTTAGGGAATGAAGAGAGAGATTTCGCTCATAAAAGAATCTAGGGCTCGAGTGGGCAACAAAATAGGAATTCTCTCTAAAAGCAAAAAGAGCCATAGACGGAATTGGTATTGTTCGCGTTCTCTTGGGAACTCGTTTTTTACAAAAACTCCATGAAAGTTAGCTCGAGTTCAGTGAACCGAGCGGAGGTTGAACGGGATTGCCTTGGTCTGCTTTGAATAAAAGCGATGTCTCGTCTCCCTTTGAAGGTTTGAAGGCGAAACCGCAGTTACGTATTCAAAGCAAAGTCAAAGGAAATTCTCTATCAATCTCTGAGATTGAGATGTCTATTTCTCAATCAGAACGACTCTGTAGAATTCCTTCTTGTTGCTAGGGAAGAAAAAGCTCGAAAGATAGGAGCTAGTTGGCATTTATTTGAGATCTTCTTACGGCAAAGAAGTGAACTAGAGCTACCCTTCTTGCCGCTGGGTTAGGACTCATACCAGGCTAAAAAAGAATCATAGAGCACCGCGCCTTGGTGTTGTGCTTTCTAGATCTCGCCCCTTATTTTGCAATTCCATTTGTGACGAAGACTCGAGCATCCTCCCAACCACATAGGTAGGGATTGCTCAATCCTAATCATCTTTATGACCTCTCAATCTACTGACGACTTGTACTTGTCTCCCGAAGACATAAGATAGATCAACTAATAGAAATAGAAGGAGAAACTGGCTTTCTGTATTGCTTACGTGTTGGGCGCTGGAATGCTGGATCGAGTTCAGTCAGAAGCTTTCCCTCCAACCGTGGGAAGGGTTCGAAACCTGAGGTTTGATCTTCGTAAGAGTCTATGTCTATACTAATAACGCAAGACTTGAAACAATATCTGAATGCCAGGCAAGCTCGTCAATTCCGATGCTAGCGAAGCCTCACTGAAACTAGTACATTCTCGTAGGTAAGTTCCGCATGAAGAGAGGCGCGCAGGCAAACGAATAGGAAAGTAGTCTTTATCCGCAGAAAGCATATTCCTAACTCCGGAGGTCCCTAAAAACCATTAGCCACCTCGATGTAGCGACATGAGGGACGAGGTTGATATTCCACTTCCACACCCACAGCCCTCCTTGGGCTATATCGGAATCGCTAGAAAGAACTAAGACAAAACGAAAAGCTAGAATCTATAATAAGGACCCGCCCCTTTCCGCGACCCCTCCACGAATAACGAGTACTTCTTTTTTTCGGAAATCTAGTAAGAGCGCGCTATTCTTACCTTAACAGGCCTAACCGTTCTAATTGAACGAGTGGGAGTAGGAGCTAATTTTGATATGGCTTCGCAAACTAGACTTGAGAACAGCGCCTGAAGTGAAGCGTCTCAGTCAGATATAGATATTATAGATCCGCATACGAAAGATTGGAATGGCTGGATAACAGCCCAAAGCACCAAAAGCGATAAAGAAAAGGAAGGAAATGGGATGACTGATTGATGGATACGTGGGAATATTCAACTCCTGAACGACTTGGTACTCCCTCTTTCTCTATGGATCGAGCATATGAGCTCTACTCTGGTTATGAAATAATAGATGTTCCATCCCCAATAAAATGGAATATTTTAACATCCCCGTGAAAAGGCAGCGATTAAGCTAGTGATAGAAGTAGGAAATAAAACACATCGGGCGTTTTCCTATTCTTGTTATGTGAGACTGTCTATACCCTATCTCGACTCCGTTCACAAGACCAACAAGTAAGGGTTTTTTCCTATCATCTGTTATTTTGCAAATGACACGCGTCGAAGTAGAAAGAGAGAAGAGGTTATGAGGCACACTGGAACCATTGCTCAAAGTGTTTTTGAATGAAGCCGTGTTAAATTCCCAGTTGACTTTAGAAATAATCTGGTTGAGATAATGTTGGCCACCAATTACCATTACCTTCACCGACGAGGCTGGATGGTTTGAAGGGCGTTTAGCAGGATAAAGCCCTCTACATTTCACTGACCTGTCATGGCTTGGCTGTGATGAAGGTACTGATCGACAACGGCTCAGCGCTGAATGTGATCCCCTTGAGCACGTTAGAGCACCTACACGTCGACAAGGAAGAGATCAAGTCTAGCTTATTAGTGGTGAAGGCTTTCGACTTTTCTTGCCCAAGCATTTAGCCCACGACTAGAATCGACTGGCTCAAGAGACCTGTAGTAGCGCCTACCACCCAACAATAGTCCACACGCAACATTCGATGGACAAACCAAAGCTGTAAACTAAACTCTGGAAGCCGGTGTTTCGTTGGTGACGAACCGGGTCGATTGGCAGCTTTGGGCTGAGCGTATAATACCGCGTATCATTCTAACATCAAGATGTCATTGAGGCGACCAACGGGAGAACGCCCTGCCTACAAAATCAAGTATTACTGCCCAAGTACTCATGATCAGAGCAAAGAGTGATAGATGTACTCAAAGCTATCTCAGAGTCCCTCTATGTAGACGATGCAACACCGGATCCCACGAGAACATAGGGCTTATCCTACCAATTTTGTATAAGCTTAGTAAGGATTTGAATGTTAGGTATTATAAAATGAATACACGGCAAGGAGGTACTACACCCCACCGCTACCAAGTAGCCGGTTTCGCTATCTCCTCAACGAGACGAGGAATTACTTAGTCACTGAGATATCTCGCTAAAAAAGAGAAATAAGGTCTTTCGATACTAACATAAAGACTGCATGGAGTTCTGTAATTTAAATGGATATAGTGGAGTAATTTATACGTATTTATTCAACCTTGCTTCCCAAGCCTGAGCCGTGGTTTACCTAGTCCTCGAGATTCTCAATCAATAGAATCTCAAAGTAAGGCAGAACTCTTTTCGAAACACTCTTTCCTCCCAGGGGTCATGACTGGATTCTTGAAAGTCACACAGATCTAAATGTGCCTATTCCTTCGACACCTTTCCATGGAAACCGGGGAATTTAGTCCATAATGCTTATTCCGCATCAACCGGCAGCCCGCTCTCGCTCATTCTTAGCTTTTTCTAACTCTTCCTTTTTCTCCTTTCAACTCTCCTTCAGGTCACTATTCTTAGTCTGCTTCACCTTGATGTTATTCTCAGCGCATAGCCACTTTGCTTCTAGTTCCACTACCTTATTCTCTGCAGTGGCTAACCGTTTTCGAAGCTCGGCAATCAACTCTCGCTGGGTTTCTTCTAAGGCTGTATAAGTACGCGCCCTCTTGTCGGAACTAGGACTCCTGTCCGACTCCGAGTCTATCTCACGCTTAACCTGTTAAGACACCCTCTCCCTCTCGGTCGAGCACAAAAGCCCTCTCCCTCTTACCCGCGTTCTTAGTCTCATCTATTAGCCTTCCCGCGCGGACGATCGATTGTTCATTTTGAAAGTACTGGTTTGTATTGTTAGGACCAACATCCTTTCCGGTACATAAGTTTGAAGTTCAAACAGAAAGGTTTAGTTATTTAGATAAGCCAATGGACTAGCTCGTCTCATAGTATGAAAAAGTAAGTCAATAGTCACTTCAATCGGCATAATCAAAATAGGCATATTGGGAAGGAGAGGGCTAGAAGCTAGTCCTTCGTATTGGGCACCAACACAGAAAGTCTCACAAGACCCTTTTTCTTCCCAGTCCTATGAGAATGATGACTAAACCCGCAATAAGCTCGTTAAAACTTGAGATAACAGCAACTAATCCACTCGAGAAAAAAAGGTACCGTCATCCTATCCATGGTGTTAAAGAGCGCTGAGAGCTCATTTTTTTCGTCAAACTAGGTTAGTCTAATTCCAAAGCCGGGAAAGGCTCGTTTTTCCCTTTCCAGCCTTCGTTTCTGGTTCGATTCTTTAACTGAATCAGTAGAAGCGGTCACAAAAGAATAAAAGGATCCGGATCAAGATCAGAATAGGGTTTATCAGGAATGGTATAAGCTAGATCACCGGAGTTTAGGCAAATGGGTACGAGACAAAAAGGTTTTGAAATGCATTTTCCTTCTAGCGGGCACTCTCGTACTATATATATGTATGGGTGTCCTATGTTACCATACCAATAACGCTCAGCTTATTAGCTAGATTTGACAGAGTGGATCGCCTAGGCTGTTTGTTCTGGTCTTGTCTTGGGAATAGAATCAGAATAGGAATGAAGCCAATCATTCCTATTGTCGGTCTAGAAGGAAGAATCAGCTTCACATGAACTCAATTACATCGACCCAACCAACGAACTTTCATAAGTAGCTGCGATAGTGCCTTGTTATAGGTTCTTTGCGCATCACTTTTTTGAGCCTAACGGTCGAGCCTTTCTCCGCCCATCCCACCTGAAAACGGTTCTGGAGCCTGCTTTAAGGAAGGAAATAACCCCTTTAGCTTATCCAATTTCATCTGTAAAAAGACCCCCAAAAAATATTATGAAAGATTCCAAAGATGGAGAGATCTAAAACCAGATAGCTCAACTAGCTACTTTTTTTTAGTTTCGAGTTTCTATAGGTGTTTTATCTCCAGGGTATCCGCTATCAACAGGGTCAATAAACTCTTGTTTAGCCTATACCAACAGTGAATTCTTCCTTCCTAAAGGAGGGAGGAGCTTATCATCTAGAGTTCAAGTGTCTTTCTTCCTCTCCCTTACGGTCGAGTGGTGAGAAAACTCCTTATCGGTCGCCTACTGTTACTGGTTTCAAATTCTTCTTAACACTTGTAGATGATTTTACAAAATGCACTTGAACTTATTTGCTACCTAGCTTCGCCCATGCCTTTCAAGCCTTGATCTGATCCCAATGACTCAAACTCAGTATGGTTTTACAGTTCAAGTCCTTCGATCCGGGAATTGTATTGTAGGGTCAAAATATATTAGACTGGATAGTTTCTTTGGGGATTATACCACTAAACTCTTGTCCTAATACACCTCAACAAAATGGGGTGGTAGAGCGAAAACATATCAATCTTTTGGAAATTGATCGTGCCTTGATGTGGATGATATTCTAGTTGCCGGGTTACCAAGGGAATTCAGGGGTTCAAGTTTACTGACTTACTTTATATACTCAACAGGATTCCTACTGCCACTTTAGATTGAAAAACACCCCATCCTATGATCATATGAAGGTTTTTTTGGCTGCTTGTGTTATGCAGCTAACACTGATCCTCATAAAGAGAAATTTGACCATCGAGCTACCAAGTGTATATTCATCGGCTATCCAGCTAATATCAAGGGCGTTAAGCACTTTTTGATCTATCCACCCAGGGATGTCAAATTCAAAGAGTCATTCTTTCCTTTCAAAGAGGATTCATGTCCTAACTTAGATACTATTGAACCCCAACTTTCTTTGATTCTCCTTAACGGATCCTGTTCTCCTCCCATGGGTCGCCTCTTCCCACAGCTCACTCCCACTTACTTATCTTCCCATTTCCTCTCCTGTCTCTTTCCTCCTTTCCTGTCTCTACTGATACTACGGAAAGCACTAACTATTCTGCTGAAGATGAGCACTACTGATCCTATTGACCAACCGTATGCACCACATTCCTCTCCCAGCAGCCATATACAGAATAGCAGTACCTCAGAGCCTACCACTCCAGTCACTCCTTCGGCTTCTTCTTCTGTTGCACATCCTCTCCTACAGTGCTCGGACTCGTTTCATTAGCCGTTGGGAACAACAACCGTAGGAATACAACCGTACCGAAACACTCGAAACAAGACCTCCCGTCGGTCGCCTCACTCCATTCGTCGGGTTTAGGATCATGGCGGACTCGTTTCCGTATTGGTGTAGTAGGGAGTGTAGGATAAAAACCGATGCCATAGGCCATCACTATAGTAAATCCGTAAAGGAAGAAATGCTGTATGATGCATTCAACACTGCCTCGTAAATCAAAGCCTTACTAGACTAGATAGGGGGCAAAGAGGAGGAGCTGTGAAATAATTAATCTTTTTTACGCTCCAGAAGCATTCCTGCCTTAATAAACCTACGCAGTGCTTCGTCGTAGGCTCCAAGCGTAGAAGTTCCGAGTAGACAAACCAGACTACGTCAGGGCTAACGTGCCTCAATAGGGCCTTCCTCTGAAAGAAGGAGTGGCCGCATAAACAGTTGTGTTCCCCGGATAACCATCGGACTAGGAAATCTAAATAGGGTGCGAAGAATCTATCTAGTAGTTCCATGAACAATCCAGTTAGGGATTAAATTTGATTGATAGTTCCAATGCCATAAAGCGCGAACCAAGATCCGTACCAACATAATCATGAGTAAGAAAAAGATATAGTAATGGTTGTCCTTGCAAAAGATCATCTACGTCTCAAGTGTAAAAGTTGAAAATTCTACTTTATAATAGAGCTCACACGGGGGATAATTCCACGATGATAAAATGGTCTGGTCTCATAGGATGAACCTAGTGAAGGGCGTTTAGCGGTGGGTCAGGGCTCTATTTCAGAATTGTATTGGGAGGAGTTGAGCATAAGACTCATATAGAGGACCTTGTTTGCACCGGATAATCTTATCCAACATAGCCATAGAAAATGTTGGACAAGCAATCGACTTGTCTGGTTCTAGTTCGGATCAGTCTACCAGTCTAGCACCAACCAAACCAGGGACAACTATTGGAGACTGTGCCCGATGAGAACGAATTTCCAGGCTTCCAACGGAAGTTCTCGAGCCTTCAGAATCTCAGGAGCCAATTCTCAAATTTATAAAGAAAAGGAAAAGAGGGTCAAACTATTCTGCGATTGTCCCACGGGATAAACTTCTGAAGACTTTGGATTCAAGGGTAAGAGCCTCTGAAGAGAACAAGAGATTTGCACTATTTTGTCAGTCTCGTCTAGCGAATGCTGAAGAAATAGCTACAAGACTTCATCCCTCCCAAAAAACAACTACAGCATGTAGGCTACTTAAACTAAAGGTCCTCTCCTTGTCAGTCGAGAAAACTAAAAACACTACCGCATTTCGGCGTAGCCTACATTTGGTCATTCCGGCTACGCCTACTAAAGTTCCTCTCCCATACGGTCGAGATCTTACAGAACCTCTCACTTCTAAAGAGCGTCTTCAAACCTTCTCTTCCTAAGACTGGTATTTAGGTCTCTCGAGTTGGCACTTTATTGCTGACACTAAGAGGCAAGCAAAGAAGCACATATAGCCAAGATCTCCACCAAACTGTGTAAACCACTTATCCACGAGGATTAAACCGATACTTACTGTATGAAGGTCCTGTTCCAGCCTTCCAGTCTAAAGAAAATCGGTCTTGGTGGACTTATTGTATCCATAAGTGATTCCCAACTAGAAAGCAACTAATCCACCTCTACCCAACTCTTTAAACGAGTTAGTCAAAGTGACATATACCCCCTTTTCTCAATCAACAATTGATAACTCCTAAAGGCTCCTTCCTTAGTAGTATACCACTTCGAAGGAGGAACCTTCATCCGCCTCGGGTCCCGGTGTAAAAAACCTATCTAAGGCAGCAGAAATGTATGGGTTCGCGACTCGCTGGCTGTTTTCCCAAAAGAAAACTTCCCGATGTCGAGCGGAACATTAAAAAGAACCGACTTCAATGTCGACAACACCATTTACAGCACGTGCAAAGGCGCTTAGTGCCCAAACCTCCTCCACAACACAAGATACTACTCTTATGAAGCAAGCGGAAACTTCACTGAGGGCTAACGCGCCTTACAGTTTCCGTTTTTATCTTAAGAGTTCCCCTCTTCCAAAGCTAAAGCTTTCCTGCGTTCCCTTAATCCAATTTAAAGGCCTGTTAGCTTTCTTGAAAGCCGGAGTTCTTTTCCTGAACCCTGCCTATTGAGCGAGCCCCGCAGTTCTTTCTGTTTAAGGCTGTTGAATGAAGAGCGAGCAATCTCAAAACCATCGATCCGTAAGCTCAACTACCGCATTACGGCGTAGCCCACATTAAAAAAACAACCGCATTTCGGCTACGCCTTCATTTGGTTGTTTGGTCCTTTCAGTCGAGATAACAATAACCTACATTTCTTGCCTCCAATTGTTCCCCTCTACTAAAGAGTAGAGCCTCTTTGCCCCTTGTCTGTTAAGAATCTTCTTGAGGTGAATCATCCAACCATTAGCCCTACATGCCCGGAAAAAGAAGAGTTGTAGAGCGGTTCTCAATAATCAGTGAGATGCTTAGGAAATATCGAATGGGATTTGATCTGCGAATCGAATTCCTTAGGAGATGAACCTATTTCCAGTAGTTTTTTGTTGAGTGTGATATTCCCTTGCTTGTTTTAGTCTTTCTTTTTCATTCCCTTTACGACAGGCGCTAACCGCTTTCTACCAGCTAAAACAGCTCGGCTCGAACCCCCTTGAAAGAGTCTGACCGCTAAGGAGATGCAACAAGGGAATGGAGCTCGACGGGCCATTGGCCTGGTCTGCCAGCTCGACTCGACACTCAAGCTAAAGCTTTCCTGAGATCAAGATAAGTAGCGGATTTGATTGTCTTCTTGCGCATACCTGGGACCTACAGCGAAAAAATAGCTGTTTGAAATTGGGCATACGGATTGACCAATAGGACTTAACCCAAGCCATTTGCTTTCGGATAAAGTCTTCAGCCGAATCCTGAAGTAACTTCAAAGCTTGAGATAGTACCTTTGAGCGACCCCCAACAGGAGCGAGGGCACGAGAGGAAGATGATTCGAGAATCTGCACAATGTAGGGTGAGCATGGAATAAAGGGAAAGTCCAAATACCGAAACTGACTGTTTTAGATGAAACAGCAAGATCGCCCGATTGTACTGTACCGTCGGCTCTTTCGACGACTTAGTATCAGCGGCACTTTACTTTGCTTGCGCACTCAAAGATGACATGTTTGGAGTACCTAGATCCAAATCGCACAATAAGGTTAGAGCATGATACATAGAACCAAGAGATGCTCATAAAGGAAAAAAGTCGTCAAAGAAAACCTCGGGGATATTCCGAGGAAGGAGGGACACATTGGGCCTCCGAAGGTAAGGGAAAGGAGTTTTCGAGTTCCAGTTGGCACTGGTCAAACTAGGTCTCTAGAGCCTATTGAAGGAGCAAATCTAATCGTTTACTTAGGTACTTCGCCCGGTAGTTTCGACGTTATATGACTTTCGGAAGGGGGAAAGAAATCCAATACGGCACCTATACTACGGAATAAAAAAGGTATGGATCAAGCCAAGCTTCGAAAGATTGTGCAGGGAAAGTCTTTGTATGAAGATACTCTGAAGCATCTGGAAGTCTTTGAAGAAGTGAATACCTTGATTGACTTCATCCTTATAGGTCAGTGCAGGAGTATGGGTTGAAAAGAGCTCTTTGTATAGGTTGGCAGGTGGGTTTCCAGGGAGGGGTTTCGGCTTTATCCATTCGAATTTCGCCCCCTTCTGGGTAAGTTCCGTCATGGGCCTGGCGATTCGGCCCTCGATGAACCTTGGCTTGGAGAGCGCATACTGGCTATTCTCTTGACCCGAGTCCTACCCTTCTTATCAAACTAAACTTATCGAAAATCCTGTGTTTCACGAGAGGACAAAGCATAATTAGGCAAGGACTTCCACACAAACCCTTGTTTCAATGAACCAAGGATGGATGGAAGGAAAGGGGTTAATAGGAAGGCCCGAAACCTTGACAAGAACAGGGGGCTATGTAATTGCTGAGTTGCGTCAAATTCTTTCTTGCACTTCGGAATCCCAAACAATTCGATTGGGGAAAGATTCTGACATCAAGCACATCTCATAGGAGATCAAGACACAGCCCCAGGGACTGCAATTGGAGGATAAAGGAAGCTACTAATCCTATTAGTAAATGAACTTTCTTTAATATTCTAGAAGAATAGATAGTGTATTTTCCCTTCCAGATTGATGCTGGAAACTCGGTGGGTAGCGCCTCTGCTTTGGCAACTGCTATTGCCCCATACGTGAAAACAAGAAAGATTCTGATAGGATGGGCGAGTTCTTCATTTTATTCTTTATCGCTTTGGCCTCACCTTCACCGCTGCGCGCCTCAGCCCATCAAATATAATAGGAAAGCCAACTATCTTGAAATTAATTCATCAAGTTGATGATAAAATACACGGACGTTCTACTGGACATTACGCGCTTGGTACACAACAACCCCTTAGAGGAAGGGCCAAACAGGGGGGCCAGCGGGTGGGAGAAATGGAGGTTTGGGCTTTAGAAGGATTTGGTGTTGCTCATATTTTACAAGAAAATAGGATCATATTAGAACGCGCTAAGAAGTGAAAGGTACTAGAATTATTGGAGGAATAATACCTAAACTTTCAGATTCGGAAGAATCTTTTCGATTTCTCGTTCGAGAACTACGATCTTTGGCTCTTATCGAAATGAATATAAAAAAGTCTCTTTCCCTTGCTGTGGCCGGTCCCCTTAGTTCAGTCAAATCTTTTATAGCCAGCCTCTTATTATCTGGGCTATTGGTTTTCTAGCATATCAACATCATATCTCCTTCTTACGAAGGCCTAATCAATCCTACTGCCAATTCAAGTAAGGGCGGATTGGATTTCATTCTGAACTGACTCTGACATTAGGGAGAGCTCTTCAATCGTCCATCCTTTCAAAGTTGGCAAGGGTGCTTAGGGTTGATGTGTATTTTTCTATCCTATAGGCTAAAGCAAGCAAGAACGCAATACAATAAAGAAGAACTGAAGTGCCATGTTTTGAAAATGATTATCCAAAGAGTATGGTAGTTTTTTGACTTTCTTTATCTTCTTTTCTTTCTCATTATACCCGAAGGAAGAAGGCGGTTAGTGCAAGTGAAATTGAAGATCATCCAATCCTTCTTCTTCCTCTCGAGTGAAAGCCTAGGTAAGTCAGGGTATACATAATTAATGAATCAATGAATCATCTTCACTTCGTCCATCCTACCCCTCAATTGTTTCGACCCTATTTCAATCCCCAACGACAGCCTGAAAACCATCCACCCTATGGGAAGGGCATTTTCGGGGAGTAGCCCGCTTCCCATTATTCAATAGGACAATCTCAAGAACAACATTAAGGGAGCCATTGAAAGGTGACTAAAACACCAGAAACTACGACTACCCGAGCTAATGATAGAGGCAAGAACACTTTCCGGCCAAGTCCCATTAATTGATCATAACGATATCGTGGAAATGCTGCACGGACCCATATATATAGAAAGAGAAAGAGAATCACCTTGATACTAAACCAGATCGAGCCGGGGATCCTCTTGGAAATGGAAAGATCTAGGATAGGCGGCCAACCTCCTGGAGAGAGCGATGTGCATAGACCAGGTGAGTAGGGATGCAGCTCCGTGGACCGCTCGTCGGGCCTGATAGTTGGTGGTATCACACCCTTCTCAAAGAAACCGTACGTGACACTCTCGCGTCATACGGCTCCGTCCCGGAATCTGGACCTCCCCTTTTCTTTGAATAAATTACCTCAAACCAACCTGAAACGCACTCAGTCGTCCCACGGTCTCCACTTCAGTCGCCTTTGATTCGACGCCAAGTTTGACTGTATAAATTCTCTAGTTGGCGCCTTGATGCGTTCGTACAGTTTGTTGAGGAGGAGCCTACAACTATTCTATAAAAAAAATAAGTCCTTTTTCCTTTTTTTTTTCACATTTAATAATTTGAGATGAAGATATTTGTTTCAAGTGAATTTCAGCGGTTCGTGGGTTATTGAGACACCAACAATCATCATCTGGATATCGAAATGTCTGCTCACCGTAAAAGTATACTCGTTTTTCAATCGTCTCATATATCTTCTGTTTGGGAACAAGATTACCTTTAATATCAAACAATGGAATAGCCACAACACAAATAAGATGAGAATGACAGAGATTCTGGTAATTGCGTCAACTATCTATAGTGAATTTCAAATAGTCAGCATTCATATTGTAAACGTACTGCTCGAGCAATTCTATGAAGGCTAATATTTGAACTTCAAAATGAGAAACTGAAATCGTTTTTTTTTTATATTTATAATAAGTATACATATTTCCTGGATAAGCTTTATCAAAATGAATATCATCCTTATTCCATTGTAAAATATTCCAATCAGCCTTCCGCCACATCCTCATCATTGGACATAGATGAATAATACCTTTGATTCCAATCACTAATTATAGTAACATATTAAAGGGTTATTTGAGGTATCCCCATACCAATAGTCATTTTTATCATGTTTCATTTCTTTTTCTTAGAATTCTAAGAATGTGCTCCTCCTTCTCATCATCATAATCATATTTTCTGTCGTCTTCCTCATTATATTACCAGTAATCAATTCCGATATCCTTGCGCCAATATACTTACGGTCTGGTCTCATTTAGTTAGTTTATTTCGACTACTATTGGATTTGAAGCCATACAGCAAGCATAACCTATACACTTCAGCCAAGGGCCAAGTGTGTTTTTAGCAGTCCACTCAACGCACTCTCGACTGCAACACACAGCAAAGAGACAAGCTATAACATACTAGCAAATACTTCTCTAATCCACTCTCATACCTCAGCTACTATAGACGCAAACAGAGAAACTACGCTTTTTTCCCAAGAACAAACACTGCCATACAGCAAGCCAGCAACAAACTAAATACACTCTCGCATCAAGTAAAGGCGTATTTTAAACGTAGCCTTCATCGCCCTCGGGAATTAAAGTCTAGTAGCTCAATAATCTTAAGCGGGATCCTACTCCAAAAAATCAAACATACCACTACAACACTTTATATCACTTTCAAATCGCCTCTCATACAAACCACACACACACTCCAGAGACAAACACTGAGATACTCGCCTTCCCTCTGAGCTAACTCGGCCATTACGAAAGCCAGGAGTGAAGGGATTGCCCGTACAGGCAAGCACGAACGAAGCTCTTGTTGAAAGAGTGAGTGATGCCCCCAAGGGTATCACGAGCGTCAAGCGTGAAGTTTTGTTTGTCCGTTTGGTGTACATGTTTGTTCTGCTTTTGCTTCCACTTAGTTGTTAGTTAAAGTGAAAGTCGCGATCCCTAGGACTAAGGGCGCGACTGAACACCCGACGAACTATCGAACCCCAGTGTTGCTACCTACGCCCGAGTGTTGCTAGCGCGATGGGAGGTAGCGAACCCGAACGTTGCTATGTAGATGGGTGGTTTCAGCGAGTTGTCTAAAGGAGGAAGAAAACACACGGAAGGCTAACTTCTTAACCTGGTGTGAGGATTCTAAGAAAATAGCTTGACTTTGATATAGCCCAAAAGTAGGAAGAAGTAAGCGAATGGTGCCCCGCCTCTTTGCTGTTAGGCGCCGGACGATTGGCTGCTAGGGGAGGGTCGGAGTCTTTCTCTCGATTGGCGTATTGTAGTGAAGGGATTGCCCAGACAGGCAAGCACGAACGGAGCTAATGAATGGCTAGTGTTACGAGAACAATATAACTCAAAGAGTATGAAGAAGAGTTGTCCCTTTTGGTTCCTGCTTCTGTCTTTCTTGTAGTTGGTTGAAAGAAGCTCATTATCTCGCTGGTATTTCGCGTTTACCGCGTGGTACCCTCGATCCGACATTGTTATCTCTTGGACCCACGGAGTAGTCTTATTACAGAAAAAGTCAGATTTCTGCTTTTCTTTCTAAAGTCATGGAAATATCATGAGTTAGAATATTCCATTTTGTTGAGCCTGTCTCTGAAAAGGTAGATTGCAAGATGGTGCTGACTCCGCAAAAGGAATGGGAATGGATGGAAAATAAATTGATATATTATTAGAAAGGTCTCCGGGTAGAGGTATGGTGGTTTGGTTAACCGCAGGGTGGATGGAAAGAAGGGAGTCACGCGGATAATTCCTAATACAATCTGTTATCCTGCAATTACCAAAGAGGATCAGATCCAAGGCCGTTGCTAAAATGGAGTTGATCCACCGGCGTCTAAGGCAGAGGTATAGGTGGGAGCAGGAACAAGGGAGGGAGAGATAGCAAGAAAGCCGGGTTCGTGAACACGAGATCCAATTCGTGAGCGAGATGGAGAGTCGGATCCAAAGCCAGCTGTTGTAGCGAAGAAAGGAGCTTCATAGCTATCTATACAATGTACGATAGTAAGTAGTTCCAGGTTCATACCCAAGCCAAAAAGCCGTATCGCACAAGTCGCTCACATTTGAAGGCGGATCCACTTGACTTGCTTTCCTGTGTTTGTATAGTCTTAGTCCTTTTGCGGAGTCCGAAACCCTATCTGCTAACCGAGTGTTTCGCCTTTTGCTCCTTCGTATTCGGTAGCTTCCACCCACTTCGACACATAATCTTTTGCCAACTGTAAACATAGTTGATGAGGAAAAGGCCCCAACAAATCGTTGCCCCATATATCATATCAAAGATTTCACAAACAATGACAGGGGCATTTGGTTTCTGTTTGAAAGATTTCAAGTGGCATGGAGCACATGTTTTGCAGAATTCATATGAATCTTTTCAAATGCTAGGCCAATCAAATCCGGCTTGCAAGACGACTTCTTTTCCTTGCCTGACTTTACCCCGATATTCTAGGCTTTTTTTTCCAGGGTGGCTACCGGACTTGAATTGCTTGCATGGGCGGACATACCAGGCCTGAGTAAGCTTCTTACCCAGCAACCTTCGATGACTTGGCTTCACACAACGCCGGCTATTACACCTACTTGGCGGAAAGCGGACCTCAAAGGGAGTAATTATAACCATTGATCCCTGCATTAGCATTATTTGAAATTACTCTTTTGAAACCCTCTGTGAACATAGGAATTGGATAGATGATTCCCTCTCTCTGAGAACCGAAAACGAAAAGCGGATCGCCTTAAGACAAGAAAGCATCGGCTATGCCTACACCTGATAGCCCATTCCCTCGATCTCATGCCCTTAGTCTTCATCTAATGAGTAGAGCTTGAATGCTTAGTCTATAAAAAAAATATGATACCTTCCATGACTTCTGAGCGTTAGCTTTAGCCATGTATCTCTTATTTTTCTTTGCTTTGATAGAGAGAAATACACTTATTGAAGCGGCAAAAATACTCGCGATAGAGGCCGATTTCCTTCTATCAGGTTCTCACCCTCTCTCTATGTCCGAAGAAGGTCTAGAGAGAGATGCACTAGTCCTTACGCTCGAACCGATTATCAGACCTAGACTTTTAAGGTCGAACTCCCCCTTTCTTTTGAAGAGAGAGTTGCTAGAGCTACTTACCCTTAAGCTTTGAATGCTCTTCCTTCTTGAGTAGTTCTGGTGGTATCAGAATGTATTGGCTAAGGCATTGACTTTGGTAAAGTACATCGAGGCGCTTTTTAGCCCTTGTGCCTTCCCATTCCCGTATCCTGTGGGAGCCCTTAAAGTAATTGTCTTTTTTTCTATTAATTGTTTCCATTCTTTCGATTCCTTGAAAGCCTCATTGTCAGGTACAGGCGAACTGGCTGAATCTTACCTACTTTTCTTCCATGGTCGTGCGATCTTTGCCTTTGAACTACGCAACAACCTAGCCACTACCCTCAGGCTATATTTGACCTTATATTGATGCTTGTTGAGCAAGGTTCGATAGACCAGTGATTGCGTGAAGTTCTTTCCTTAGTCGATTGGGACATGTGGTACGATCATAAGAAAGAATCGCAGATAAATAGATCGGGGAAGGGAGATCACCAGTCACACTGAAAGCAGTAGAAATAAAAAAGAAAATGCCTCACATATTATTTTTTTGGGAGCATCCTACGACCTTTACTCAACAATGGTGCAATCCCCTTACGTCCCCTTTCCCTTTCCATCCTTCACCCGGAATGAATCTAGAGTATGCCTTATTGGTCGAAGGTAGGTTGAGTTCGGGCAGCCCGAAATAATAGGTGATGAGCGAGGCCTCGTAAGGGCCAGTTCAGTACTGATCTGTGTAAGCAAAATAGATATCTACTTCCCGGGCAGCTGTGAACTCCCGTCCTCCCTATCGTATTTAGGGAGGCCCAGCGGATTCAAAGGCTGCCACTATAGCGCCTCACTCTAGGATTTGAAAGTGAACTTGGAGAGGCCGTGGAGACTAAACCCCCAATTTCCTCGCTCTTTCCGAACCTAAGCCAACTATCCCGTCCCTTTCTAGCTCTAGCTTCTGTCTTCTCGGCGAATGCCCAGTCTCTCGATTCATAGTAAGCTCCCCCTTCTATTTAGGTTCTTAGTTATTGACCCGGTAAGAAAAGAAGCAGTTTTCTTGCTCTTGAGCGGTCTTAGTAATGGTAGCTACTGAAGACCAAGGAATAGAAAAAAAAACGATCCCCGGTTCTATGCTTCCCGAGTCCACATTCCGGATTGAATAGAGTAAGGGAAGCCCTATGCCTATACATGGTTACACCGGAATCAAAAATCAAGGAAAATTAGCATTTAGATTTGATTCACATTTTGTCAATTCGAAAGATGAAGAAAACTAGAATCCCAAAGTACTCCAAAGACTCAAAAACGAGTCAATCAAGAAGGCGGTAAGACCCTTGCTGAATTCCCCAACAACATAGAGCTTGGGAAGCTCGGATCCGGTCAAGATCCGAACAACAAGGTCCTGTATCGGTGTCTAGTCTAGTAGTTGTTTGCGATGCGCCTTTACAACTACAACTTCAATTTGTTGAGTAGGCTTGGGTTAGTTGTTAGTTGATAGCCTGTTTTGGCCTTCGGATCCTTCATCTCAATTCCATCGATCGATCCGTTCCGTGGCTTCGCTATCGTTCATGACTTGTATTGGGTTTCGGCTTGCTTGGAAAGCCTCTGTAGTCTTTCTAATGCTATCTGTTGCACATCCTCTGACATCCATCCTCATCATTTTTTTAGCTTATTTTGGTATGTGTAAGGACAGCTTCCTTGTCTATCTCTATGTTTGGGGGGGTCTTTAAGGTTTCATTGCTATGAGTAAAGGGCTTCGACAAGGTCAAACTGACCGAAACCCCTTTGATTCAGAAAGGCTCTTTCCCGTCTCGAGCGCATAAAGGATAAGGAGATTCGATAATGGGAAGAAAATACCTAACATGCAAAAGCCAAGGATTACACTAACGAATAGCACATTGAAGTCCTGAAACCAGGCCTTTCTTCTAAGCTGGAATTAACGAAAGCGTCTACTCCTCAAAAAAGAAGAAAGTCGTATTCATGCTGACTTGGCAATCGTGAGCTCCTTCCTCCTATTATTATTGATTTCAATCCCCAACGACAGAAAGGAACCTACGGGCAGGGCATTTTCGGGGAGTGGGGCAGAAGTAATCCTCCCATCTATTGCTAGGCTAATCCGCAGCATTGCCAGTTCTATTGGATGCGGTTTCCTTTCCGGCTGTATTAGTAGTTGGTCTCTAGGGCTTGATTAGTTCAATTGGTCAATATCTTTTTCTTTCGATTTGGAAAGAGTCTAAATTAAATAAGTCTTCCAGTGTCCCTTCAGTTCCTTTAACGCAGGCGCCAACCAAAGCATACAAAGAAATAGCTGATTTATGTCAAATTCGAGATAACCTGCCGGGGCACCCAACTTCTCCCGAACAGGCACAAGCTGAGTTAACAATGGGGAGATACTATGAATAAATCGATTACGACTTGATCATCAATTCTACGAAAATGCAGAATAGTTCGTCCAACAGCACCCGGACAACGGAACGCTGTTTTTTGCCTCGTCCTCTTTGGAGATGAAAATATGGTTATACCCCCCCGTCCATGAATGACAGAATTGATTGCCCAGCAGCTCTGTCCACTAACAGATCCGCGATTGGCATTGGGTTCTCGTCTTTTTTTTTTGTTGGGGCTAAAATACGATCGATAGATAAAGGATCTAATGCGAACCTTGACGCCCGACGGGCGCGATAAAGGTAAGGGACGGAACCAATGCTGTGTGGAAAGATGCAACGAGGAAACCTATTCCCGTCCCGGTCGAAAGCCGTGCAAAGACGTAATAGGATACTGCATCTCGTAACGGTAGAAAGAGGAAACTCCGTCTACGACACTTCAGCGGGGGTTCGTAGTGCACATTAGTCAAGAAGACAGTCAAGGCTGCCTGAGGCTTGGCTTGAAGAATGGCATGAACTAAAACCAAAGAGAGGCCTGTCTTCGATCAATAGGAAGACTTTTAATGCTTATTATCCCAATCCAAAAATTCGAAATAGCTTAAGAGAATTGGTAGCCCTTCTTGAAATCGAAAGGAGGGTAGAGCTTCAGCGGTGACACATATGCCAACAAGGGTAAAAGCAGAGGTCTTTTAGAGCCCGGTCGCTACGGGTCGCCTTTGTCAATTTCTTCTCGAAAAAAAAAAAAAAAGAATAAGAATAAGTAGGGAGAGGCGGTAAGCTTTCAGTAACCTTTCAAAAAGATATCCAGATATGGGGCCTGGAGTTCCTCAAAGCTGAGAAAGCACAATCTGGGACTCTTTCTTTAAAAGTATCAAGACCGTAAGGGACTTGTCTGATACAAAGGAAGCTCAGCTCTTTCGAATAGATACAGGATGTTGGAGATCCATGAAATTCAAAGGTTTTCCAATCTGAATACGCATTGCGCTATATGCTGGGACTGTCTGCAACATGGTACTCCTACTATCAAAAGATTCATGTTTGGTTCGGGTAACCGGCTGCTAAGATTTTTGGTCTCTCGTGTTTTTCAAATTCCTTTACCGGTCACTGGTCTAAGGAAAGCAAAACAAACGAGAAATACATTCATTTGCCACACAAGAAAATACAAAAACAACGAACACTTAGAAAATCCATATTACTACAATATCATACACCCTCGATTCAATAGAAAGCGCCGATAAACGAATAATAGGCTTTAGAACCGAGAAAATGGATAATCCAATTGAGGATGTGTAACAGAAGACGAGGCCGTTAAGGTTCAATTCATGTATTGTCTGCCGGTGCTTTGGACGTAATAACCAAAGTACAAATTTTTTAAGCTATCTGTATAATGAGCTCGGAGTGAGACTGCGAAGTGAAGACGGACAAGAGATTCTATTTCAACGAAGGAACCAAAAAACCCAATCCAGTGGTTGTGAGTAGTTTGGAGGAAGCAATTCAATAGGAGATTTCCATACCAAAACAGAAGAGGGTAAGCGGTTGAGGATGTATGTGGCTGTTAGAAGGCTCGTTGAGACCTAAATGATTTGGGAAGTCCGGAAAAACTATCACATCAATGCTCTCGAGATCTCTAAAAGCTCCCGTTAGGTCGCCTCTCTACAATCCCATTTCTTTTTGGGGTGTTGGTTTGAGGTGTTATACCCAAGCAGATAATCCAGTCTAGAAGATTTTAACCAACAAACTCCCCACCATTATCCGATCGGATTGTTTTGACTCGATAACCAAACAGAGTTTCAACCATCGGTATCAAATTATGTAAAGCAGGAAAAGCATGTGCTTTAGTTAGAAAGCATAGGTATAAGGTATGTGCTATCCCACTTGATATAGCTGAAACAGGACTTTGAACAACCCTTTGCCTGATTGAACCTACAATTCCAATCCTATCAGAAAGGTTAGATCAATAACTCTCTCTCCTTACTTGACTATTGATTCAAGAGTTTCTCATTTAGTTTTGTATGGATTTCCTGTCTATTAAATAAAGGGAACTACTTGAACTAAAGCTACAAAGCTACTCTTCTAAAGGCGACCGGAGTTGCCATCGTACAGAAGATTGTTGGACTTTTGCACCGATGGAACGAAAAAAGATGGGACGAGGGCCATAAGGGGAACTCACCTTTCGAATGTAGAAGGAAAGAAAAACCACAACCCCCCGGGAAAATCTGAATTAAGAAAAACCGAGAGGACCGACGTAAGTAAGAGAGAAATGGAAATCGAAGGTGATTTCTTTCTCTAGTGAGGATAAGATGGGGATTTCACAACCCCATGATGACCCTTTGATAATTCGAGCTCTCATTGCTAACCGAGAGGTTCACCGAGTGCTCATGGATCAAGGCAGCGCTACCAATTTGATCACGGCTAAGGTTGCCGAGCGTATGAGGAAAAAATCTGAATGGATCACGCCAGTCAATACATGCTTATATGGTTTTAATCAACATCCAACCCGGACTTTGGGACAAGTGTATTTACCAGTCACTCTGGGAGCGACTGTTCGAACGGAGACACTCACCTTTTTGGTGGTAGATATTGATGTTGCTTTTAACGCCTTGCTCGGAAGGCCTGGGATAAGACAGTTCGACATGGTGCATGAATTGTTGCGCCAAATTTCTCACGGAAAAGGGAGTGGGAACCTTGAAAGTTGAACAATCCACAGCCAGATCTTGTTACATGATGTCTTGCCATAGTAAGGCTGAGAAAGACAAGGAATCTCCGGCGGAACAGAGACCCAAAAAAAGAGGCAAGCAATGAAACCCGTGAATCATAAGAATGTACAACTCATTGAAGGGAAACCGGACAGACTCACAGGAATCGGCACTGAACTGAACTTGGATTTCGAGGCAAAGTTGTTAAAGTTGTTGAGGGCTCCAATAGTCGCGCCTGGGGAATAGAAGATTTCCAAGGCCAAGGCATACAGTTATTGTTCACCGAATCAATACCGGCACGACCGATACGCCAGAAACTGCGGCGTTTCTCACCTGAAAAGGTCTCTCGAGCCAGGATGCGGTCAAGACACAGCTTTCGTCCAAATTCATAATGCCGATCCAACATACGGAATGGGTAACCAACCCAGTAGTAGTCCCGAAACCAAATGGCAAATGGAGGATGTGCATAGATTTCACCGGATTAAACAAGCATTGCGAGAGAGACCCTTACCCTCTACCTCACATAGATCGGTTAGTAGATTCTACTGCAGTAAGCACTCTACTGAGTACTATGGATGCGTATCAAGGATACCATAAAAAATATTCTTTGATTGGAAGAGACCGATCGCAAAAAAACATCTTTCATCACCGAATCAGGAGTCTAGTTATGCCTATGGGTTTGAAGAATGCCGGTGCGACATACCAGCGTTTGGTAAATTCAATGTTTGAGGAGCAGATAGTAATTTGTATGGAGGTATATTTAGATGATATGATTGTTAAGTCAAACAATGATGATTGCGAAAGTACGGTTTGAAGCTAAACTCCGAGAAAATGCTGCTTTGGAGTTCGCATCGGGAAATTTATCGGATACTATGTCTCAGAACGTGGAATCGAAGCAAATCCTTCTAAAATAACTGCCATTCAGGATATGGCCCCTCCGAGGATCTGAAAGAGAACAACTAAGTCAATTTTCTCAAAGTCCGACTGGCAGCATTGAATAGATTTATCTCACGGCTATTAACATAGCGCCTTACCTTTCTTCAAGGTTTTAAGAAAGGCTGGAAAGGTCGAGTGGGGGGAAGAGCAGAAACACGCCTTCGATTGTCTGAAAATTTAAGTACACCACCTCTTATAGTGAGTCCTAAACCTGGGGAGACTCTCGGTTTGTACCTTTCGGTATCTGCAACTGCAGCAAGTTCAGCCCAGGTTAGGATAGAAGAGAGAATCATAGCCCCTGTCTATTATGTGAGTAAGATCTTGAACTCCGCAGAGAGCAGATACACAACCATGGAAAAGCTGATTCTAGCTTTAAAGATTACTGCACAGAAACTGATCCACTACGGCAGCTTTGAAGGTAGGAATAGAATATAGTGGTATATACAAATCCGCCGTTGAGAAGAGTTCTCTCCGCTCCTGACTCTTCAGGAAAAATGGCAGGCCTGGACATTCTTTACAACCTTGGAGTTAAAAAAGTTATGGGTTACTCAACTGGTGGTAAATCATTTCTTAGGAAAATTTGACGTGCACGAGTCGCGACTAAGTAAATAAATTAGCAAAGTGGATTCCTTGTTGTTTAGTCAAGCAAAAACCACACAATTGAAGGAATATGACTGGCTCTCGCACTCAGCCTTCAGGTAGGGGATCGAGGGATGCTTTTCGTTCTCATGGCACATGCCCATGAATACTATATTAAAGGCAAGAGTCACTGCCCGAGTGCAGCGGTAATACCGACAGAGAGAACTTCTTACTAACAGCTACCTGTAAAAGAAGCAAGATCTGAACCGCGCTAAAAAGGAAGGTGATCTAGCTAGGGCTATTTTGGAACGTCGCTTCAGCTGTGGACAATGGCTTTAGGGTCGATGGAATTGAGAAAATCTCTTTATGTGGAGTGCAGGCGAAAGGCTCAGCTCGGCTCCGCCTTACCAGATTTTCCAAATGGATTTGAGGTCGATTGGGATGCTAGCGGGGTCGTTCTATCTCAGGACCGGCGGCCGCCTTCTTTAGTGAGAAGCTCAGCGATGCTCGGCAGAAATGGGTATTTATTACATGGAGTTCTATGCCGTCTTCCGAGCTCTTAAGACTTGGGAGCACAAATATTATTGGACCGGGAAGAAAAAAGGGGAAGGACAGAAGTTTCTCAACAATCAAGCTCGATTCACTAACCCCATGCATGTCCGATGGAGTCAATTCCTACAGCGTTTCCCTTTTCGACTTCCATTCAAGTTCAGATAGTGATTTCTAGTTTCTTTCTTGTTTGAATGAATTGGCGCTTGCTAATTAGAAGAGTTGAATACTTTGAGATAGACTCTATCTCTTCTATACGACTTAACGTCCCCTATGTTAACTAGCGGAGCTCAACAATGAAAGGCGGGAATGCAATAGAGGTCACAAGGTCTAATAACTACCGGCCCGTTAAATAAATAAATAAACTAATATTAACCCTAACCCTTCACAAAATGACTTAAGATTCTGTTGGAAATCCCTATCGATTAGACTAGCAATTACTAAATGGGTCCTTCTTTCACCAACAGCAGCGCTAGGATCATGAGGTAGGACAAAACTCATAACTCTAATCTAACTCAAGACTCTAACACAAGAGGAACTACTAACTAGACTAGAGAGTCAAACCGCGTTACCAGTCTTTTCACTTCGACGGAGCTTAATCTGTCCTTTGAACATGGATGTGACCTCGAGTCAATGCCCTAAGAAAAAGTAATTACAAGATTCCACGGATGCTCTCCTCAGTTTTTCCGAGGATGGTCTATATCGATGAAAAAAACATATAGCTATCTAGATGGGGATCTCCATGGATAGAGATCAAGTTGGTAGTACTCGATTGAGCCTCAACGATGCGTCTATGCCAAAGTCAACACACACCCTTATTGAAAAAAACCCGGTGGAGGCGGTTAGATCTTTCAATGGGGCCCCTCGAGTCCACTCAAGAACTACTTGACTGACTAGCGACAGGGAGATTTGAAAAAGGAGCCCTTTTTGCTTAAGTAAATGCTCTGACTGAGCCCCGCCAACCTGGGAATTGAAAGTTGCGAAGCAAGCGTACTTATTCGAGTTAGATCTCTTCGTTACTTAAATACCTACAGGTAAATCAAGATCAAGGAGAGACTAGGTAAAGAAAGGAGCGACTTTCGAGTAGCTATTGACTTAGAAGACTCTTCCTTCGAGTAAGGAGTTTTTTAGCTTATCAGTTCCTAAGCGACGAGTTGAGTTAGGTCTCTAGAGCTTTAATCAAGTAGCTGTTTTAGAGTCCCTCGAAAGATCTTAGAGAGGAATATGAGTTAGAAGAAAAAGGTAGTTCTAGTTAATACCTTTTAAAAGGACTTAAGCTAGAGTTAGCGTCAACAATAGAGTTGAGTCTTTAACAACAATAGAGTCAACAAGCAGTTCCAATCCTCTACCTATCGGAACGAGCTCCATACTTGAATAGAGTATCAAAACGAGATCTTATTGGATTTTCGACTTCTTTCCTCTCCTTGAAGCGCGGAGACAGGAGAAGAAGATTGCTTCTGTTCACATCTGAATCTTCCGATGATTCCTATCATAAGATAGCGTAATCCAAACCTTGAACAAAATCAAGTCAGTCCATCTGTAAAGACAGAGATTTAGCTCCTTTAAAGCCCACAGGATGTCAAAGAACACATCTTTCCACAATCCATTAGACAGAGCACGCACCTGATTAAGCCACTGATCTCATACCGTCAGGTAAGAATCTATGATCTTGATTAGCCTGCCTTAGTTCTATTAATTGTGTTGTATAAGGAAAAGAGAAGGACCCAGAAACCCAAGATCCCAGTGGAACAGGTCCCAGGATGTAAAGACAGATACCAAAAGCATAAGACGAAGCAATAAGTCTAGTTGGCTTAAGTCGACCAGCTTGCCTGCCTATCTCAGTAGGAAATTGGAACAGTATCCGATTTATAAGGCGGGTTTTCATCTCTTGTTCTCGTCTAAGCAGTCGGCCCCCTGAAGGTGCGTAGCAGGGAAAGTGAAGCCCGTGAGCGAGAAGAGAGGAATTCTAGTAAATAAGAAGTCTCGCATATAGTCGTAGACAAGAATGTGATTAAGTGTGAGGAAGTTCAAATGTAGGAGCAACTAGTTCTTTGTTCATCTCCCCCGATGCTGTTAGCAGGTATGATAGAGTCCCCTCTTAGTCTGTCTCGTAGAGTTTCTACTACAAAAACATTCTTTTCGCTAAACTCTATCTTTTGAAGAGAACTCAAAATCCTCTTTTTTAACTACGCGAGTCTAGGATCTCCTTCCATCTATTGGAAATCCCGCCTTCTGACACTGTTCACATGTTTCAAAGTCAAGGCTCTTCCCACCCAAAACAACTCGCCTAAACAGAATTGATCAATATTGCCCAACGTGCATTCCTTTCAAGGAAGAACTAGTTAACGAAGAAGGACGGCTTGGATTCAATAGCAATAAAGCTGCTTGAATTCAAAAATGGCTTGTGAGGTTGACTCTTGATGTGGTATAGGCGTGAACCTTTAGGCATTCCATGGAAGAATCAGGGTAGACAAACAAACAAATAAGGGTTAGGTTCTTTGTACGTTAAGCAGCTAGTGATAGAGATGGAATATCTACTGCAAGAGAATCCGCAGCGTCGTAGCTAACTAGCTGACTGTAGCTAACAAGATGTCACATTCTATATGCAACCTCTTCTCCGCTGTCGCATATCCGATTTTTGCCGACCATCCATCTATGAACTGATCGAACTAAAGGAACAATCCAAATCGGGAGTCGGTGCCATGCACACCTATTATTTTCTTTCTATCCTAAAGGTGGTCGGGGTGCATTTGATTCCAAAACGTTTTCAAAGGCCTATCGATAGTACGTACCTCAAAGTCGAACCCTTACTCAAAGACTCGATTTGCAGGTCCTCCTCAAATGTATATTATCACCATTGCCGAATTGAATATTAGGTAAATAGCGACTTCTACTTCTCAATCTCAATGGGTTTTGCATGATAATATATATGGGTGCGGAGGAGTGCCGGCATATGGGCTTGGCACTGGTATCTCCGAGGATGTAGAGGAACTGCTCGAACGAACTAACGAGGGCTTATTACATAGCACCGTGCCGGGCTTTAGCGCTCGACCGGTAGGGAGAGGTTCCTTAGATGCTCGACCGGATGGGAGAGGGAGGTTTAGTTTAAGTACCCGAGAAAGTCTTTCACAGGTATATTAATATAGTAGAGGATTTGTTCACAGCCTGTCAAAGAACTTGAGTAATTAAAGCTGTCTCCCTTACAGTAGATGGAGGAATTCTTCCCTTACCGTGGTAAGAACTTGAAATTGACTTTATCGCGGACAAACTCCTAAATCAGTTAATGCGGAAGTGATGTGCGCGCTGCGCCCGGAGCGCTTCCCTGTGGTGCTTGATAGGAGGGAACCTAGCCTACGCTAGGAAAGAATCATCGGAACACGTACTTTGTCGAAAAGTCTAATGGCATTTCACGGTCTTAGATCTACTAGTAGCAAGATGAAAAGATGGATAAGGCTAATAGAGCTCTAATGTGTCTAACCTTACCTCCACTTTCCCTATGTAATTATAGAATATCCCACTTGATTTTTTTAAGGAGATTCGAGACCTTCCCCGTGGTAATATCCCACGTCTTGCTCGTAGCGATGCCGATTCCTCTAGCGGCTCAATCGTATGAGATCAATCCTTATTTGAATTTCATAAATCATAATCCCCTCTGTCCTTCACCCCCGATTGATACTTGTCAACTAACCCTGAACTTTCAAATCCAAGTAGACAGTTCGCTGTTCCTAGAGCTAAGCTAGGTGAGAAATCCTAAAACAGAGTAATAAGCGGGAACAACAGCTGGCATTGACACCGGTTGTTTGGCTAATACTTCAGATTCAAGATAGTCTTAGGAAGATGGCGCGATAGTCGATTCTTCTACTGTGACAGCGAGTGTCTCTGGTTCTTCCAATTCTCTTTATCCAAGCCCAGATAAGTGAAGTGAGTCTTCGATCCCGAGTCCAGAAGCATAAGATTGATTTATAGGAAAGAAGAAAGCGATTGAAGACCAAGGCGACATTAACTATGAATCTTATGGGCAGACCCGAGCATGGCCTAAAAGTAATAGTTCTACGTTGCGTTGTCGAGGTTGCTTGCATGCAGAAAGATGGAAGAACTAGAGTCTTTGGACTGGCTAGTGGTGAATTCATTTTCATTGTGCTTCGGAGACTACTTGACTTTACTTAAGAGATCCCCGCCTCGGGATAAAGAGAGCATATGGTACCTAAGCATTTCTAAATCAAACCTTCTCAAAAGCCAGTTGATAAACGACAAAACAAAGAAATTGGACATCTTTCCGCCCCACCTTTCAGTGAAGTTCCGGCTAGGGGGGATCCAAAGCCAGTTGTTGTTCCACCTTACACAGAGACTTTTCTTGAAGTGTCTAAGACAGTGGTACTTTCCTAGAGGTTTAAGCTAGGTTAGCACTTTGAGAATCACTCATGAGGAGACCGATAGGGAGAGGAAAGAGTCGATATGAGATCCTATTGAACTCCCGGCAAGAGTAAAGGGACGATTTCTTAATATATATGTATTCCCTCTTTGTCAGAGGTTTGGAACCCTCCGGTCTACTCGGACTATCGGTCGATCTACCGTTAGGTCTCCTCTAGCCTCTTTCTTTATAGCATTTTGGTTCCTGCATCATCATGATTGGTTCCACGTCCACAGCATCTGCTGTTTCTATTTGCAAGACAGTGTAATCTTGCATTCAGGTTGGAGCCTGTTTATTTCGTGTGCTTGCTTCTTCGCAAAACAGGTTGTTCATGCATTATTGGAGACAGCTGGTGTGAGGTGGCATCAGCATTTGTTGGCATAGTGTCATCATCCTGACCTGTGCGTGCACCATCAAAATAACTAGGATGTAAGTCATTGCTGCTGGAAGTATTCTCTGCCCTGGATCCAACATAATAATCTGACTCCAAATCTGGGAATAGAAAAGAAAAGGGAGTACAGTTTCAATGGCATCATCATCTTCAGGATTTCTCTTGAAGGGAAAAACATTTTCATCAAATCGCACATCTCGTGAAATGAATGTTTTCTTCTCTTTTATAGAGTACGTACCCGATATCCAATGAAAATACATTTTCTTGTCCTGGGAGACAGTTTCTCTTCTTTGGGATTTACCACCCCTGCATAACATAAGCAACCAAATACTCTCAAGAAACTCCAATCTGGAGGAGTGCCGCTTCAAAAGGGGACTTCCATTGTAACACCACTGTTGGTAACCTATTGATGATGTAGGTGGCAGTAAGTCAAGCCTCTCCCCAAAAACATGAACAGAGCCATCTTTTTAACCCGTCCATGTATCGAAGTAGGAAGTCATCACTGGCACTGCTGAATCCCGGTCGAGTCCCTGGACGCTCTGAATCTCTTGCTTTTCTATTCCATGGAAGACTAGCATCCATCCAATCTTGAAGAGAGGTCCTCCTTAAAAAGCAACTTCGTATCAACTGTCTGGTCCACTGAGGATGGATGAAATTCAGATCTTCTTCTATCTCATCATTTCCTTTGGATGGAATATGAAGAACCCCTGCCAGTTTCAAATGTGATGATAATGTAACATTACTTATTTGAGCTCGAGTCCCATTAGGAAAATGAAGAAATTAATTATAAACTGCTTCGTAAGAATCAATGTGATGTTGCCACACATGTGTTGTGAAGCTCCATTATCCATTTGACCTTAGAAATATTTGAAGTTGCACTAGCCAGAAAATGGATTTGATTCTAGGATGGAAAAGAGGGAACTCCTGCAAAATTACCAGAAGAAGGTTCATTCCCCTGTGCAGGCCTGCCTTGGGCATAACTAGAGGATTCATTCATTCTGTGAGGGGTGTCCACTACTAGCTGCGCCAGCAAATGGTGGATAATGACCACTTGAGGATCGATGCAATTGAGAGGAAGTTGAGTATGCTACGCAGTTACCCAAGCAGCCCTTTACTTTAGTGATAGGGATACCCTCCTTTCTAGGCTTGTTCACAGATCAGCAGATTGGTTTGGGACTACTGGCGCCAAGTTTTAGTTGAAGACAGCATTGACTTGATGAGTTGAAGAGCCTGATCCAACTGGCAGCCCTTTTCCTCTTTTTCCTTTATTTCTTAACTTTGAGTTTTTAGGTAACCCAACATTTGATAAAAGTTTTGGATCGTGTGCTCTGCCTTCTCACACTACTTAGAGCACCATAGATTTTCTTTGGAGCCCAGATTGGCCTGCCCCTGTCCTGCTGGGATTTCAATCTTGTGACTAGCCTGTCCCAACATGGCCGAACTCTCCACTCCAATCTGGCGCCACGGAGACGTATACCTCTTCACAAGACCGAATGCCTCATCAATAGAATAGTAGGAAACGTGTTCTTTGTCCTAGGAGGTGAGTTCTTACGCCGCTATAGGTGGAATTCAGCCCATTGAGGATGGAGATCACGCCTGTGAATTTCAGAAAATTTCTCAAAGCACTCAGAATTTCATTTCCCACAGAGGCAATGCGCAAATGGGCGAGAATCTCTTACCATAATGCCGTAGAATCCAAGCAATGTTGAGGTCAAACCAACGTTCCCAGGCTGTGAAAGCAAAGGATCTCCGCGACCCGGCTTCTTGATGCTACACCCTAGCTTGTTCCGAATCGACAACCCAAGACGGAACGAGCGGCTCTAGGTGACCCCGTGAGCTCTGGAGACGTGATAACCACAACGTGCAACTCACTAGGGTGAATGAAGTAAGGAGTTTGGGGGTATTTTGTCAAAGACCTCTTGAATGAGAAGAAGTAGTAAACGAGCAAGGTTTAGACACAGGACGGGAGTAGGCCGCGTTGGTTGATGGGCAAAATATCAGGTAAAACGTACCAATCTATTCTCCGGGGCAATCACTACGAACATGCGCAAACCTATACCTATACAACTACTACTCTTATTGATGAATGAAAAGGGTTGTCCCTCATAAGAACTCATATATAGTATGGCACGTTTTTACAGTATTTATTGAGCTGGAAAGCATGCCCTGAGGCGGTTAGCTAAGGTTACGAGTTTCGAAAGCTTGTTCCTACACCTCCAGATCAAATGGCTTTTTCAAAAAGAAAGTTTATTGAAGAAGAAGCCAAGCCAGGATCGATGGTTTTGAGAACTGCGAACTCAAGATCAGGAACCAAAGCGGACCGAGAAGAAAGGTGATAGATGTAGTTCTTTCTACTTTGAGTACCGAATTTCATTCTCTCTTTACTTTCGGTCGTCTTACTTTGATGTGTACCCATAGAAAGGGGAAGATATAATTAGCTCTGGTGCTAAACCATTTCCCTAGCCTTCTTTCGTTTTCATAGCCAAGGGCCATCTCTGAAATTGAGATGGGAACCCACATCAACATAGAATGTGGCCAAGCCGGGGAAGAAAGGATCGACTACGTTGATGAGGACAGCAGGGAAATCAATAGATCTACTTCCTTTTTTTTGAACAGACAGAAGTGAAGTACAGAAGAGCGCATATTTTGAATAAAAAACTAAAAACCATCCCGTATACTCTACATTATCATATGGTTTCGCGGGTACGTCCAACCGCCACTTGCCAGTTAGTTCAAAGTATAAAAAAAAAGCCGGTCATCGTTTGCTTTCTTAGAAATGAAGAAAGACAGACTGAAATGTGCCATAGTAGGGGTTTTTCTACGTTATATTTTCTAATTTTTTTTGACTTAGAAAGCAATCAAGCAGGCAAAGTCCTAAGTAGTGCCCGCGGAAAGAAATAGAACAATAGAAGGAGTGAACTCAATAAGTCAATAACTCCAACACTCAACGCTCTATAAAACCCTTAAGATAGATAGAAGAGTAGAGCTCCTATGAAATAGCTCTCGGACTGGAGCAATTGGGAGCTCGGGAGAGGTGGCGCTAGATTCAAGCCCATCTAATCAGGATAGACTAGCACAGGGTGCCGGATATATAAAAGCATTTCTGCTAACCACGCCGGTGCCCGCTGGGATCAGAGATTTCATTTACTTTACTCGCTATACCTGATCAGGGTTTTGAAGCACTTATCAGAGTCTTTCGACTCTTGACTCTATAGACCGAAATCCATCATGGAAAATTCATTGTTGAGAGAAGCGACAAGAGATTTCAACAGAGTTTACGAAGAAGCTGCCAAAATAATGTCATCAACATAAATGTGAAGTGCATCCCCACTGTCAGTCTTCTTGGTAAATAGAGCATAGTCGGCTTTAGACTGCATCAAACCATTCGCACATAGCGCCTCTGTCAATTTAGAGTTCCATCTTCATTACATGCACCCTGCTTCAACCCGTAACGTAAGGAAATTGATGCAATTTACAAACGTGAAAACCATCCAGCCTTCCAGCCTTTGGCACACTCCCCCTGAACAAGATAACCCTACGGCAAGTCCATGTAGACTTCCTATTTGAGATTGCCGTGAAGGAAGGGGCTATGGTTTATAGGATGGACGAAGTGAAAATGAAGAGTTGATGCAAATGCAAAAACGTTATATATAGGCAAGTTCGCTCGTCTATCGGTGGATGGATGGTTTTCAGTAGCGGAGAACAACCACAAACACATTCAAACTCTGAAAGCCACATCTGGATCTGCTTCGTTGCACTGTAGATTCTTTTCTACATCTGAAGTGACCTGCTTAGGATAATATTTATTGGACCGGGAATAAAAAGGGGATAGGATAAAAGGAAAGTAGTTGTACATATGGCACGAAAAGGAAATCCGATTTCGGTAAGACTTGATCTGAATCGTAGTTCAGATTCAAGTTGGTTCAGTGAGGGCGACCGCGAAAGTCGCCGAATGGGTCAGTCTTTTCCTTCAGTTTGTCCCTGATTTGAAATAGAAAAAGGCGGGGGAGGACATTGCGGATGTCCGGGGCGCGGACACGACTTCTTCTATATATAGAAGACCACTGAAAGACACCCAGGACTAGAGCATGTCGTGAAAGAAGCACACTGGGCGGGCGTGCTTCGACCGTGTCTCCGGGGCACAGTTGAATGTAGATATTATGAACGCGAGGGGCAGGATACCAGGCAGAGAAACCCGGGCAACCACTCCCTTATGTGCCAATCGCTAGCGCATCCAGGGCCCAGGCGCCCAGCTCAGCTGGAGAGGCCTAGCCTGATCTGATAAGTGCTAAGTTTCTAATCTGAAAGAAAAGACATTTTTCGCTCGGTGCCTAAAGCGCACTATGCTCCGCTTCAACAAATGAGAGTTTTCGGTGGAACCGGTGAACTACACTTGCTTCTGGATAGATGTGTGGGACAGAGGGCTCGTAGTACCTGCTAGCTCAGGTATGCAGTAGAAGGGAAGGAGCCTAAATCGACCCTCTTCTTTCTTAAGAAAAAAAAGTGGCAAGTTTGAAGATCTCGACAATTAGGAGAGGGTGGAAACCTTGAAGACATAGTACGAGGATAGACGAACGAAGTGCTCTTTAGTAAGGGACCAACCAACCAAGCACGCAAGCTCAAAAGACTAACGCATGTAGGCCTAACGTTAAAACAAAAACAACAATAACAACAGAACAACAGAACAACACTACCGCATTTCGGCTACGCCTTCATTTGGTTCGGCTACTTAAACAATAACAACTACAGCATTCCGGCTACGCCTACTAAAGGTCCGGCTACGCCTTCAATTGGTCCATCCAGAACAACTCTGAACGTTAGGGAAGAAAAGTAAAGACCACCTGAGCGAACCGACCGAAGGGACTTGACTTATCCGAACCGAACCATAGCGGCTTAAAGCTAAGCCTAGAGGGTTTTTGAACTCCTTGAGGGGAGGAGCATAAAAAAGTATGGGGCAAAGGATCAAGCGCTTTGACTTTGTCTCCAGGGATCCACCACTGGTTGGGTTTGAGAGCCGTGTGATGGGTCACTATCCAGCACGGTTCGGAGAGCACTTGTTGTCTGTCTGCATTGGTAAATAGAAGCCCCCCATCAAGCAAGAAGGAAGCGGCTCTTCCCACGACGGAGTCACCATTGACTCTATTTATTATTATGGTAAATCCGTGTATCAAGATCTCAATCTTAGATCTTATTTCGGTTCGATACGTCCACCTACGAGACTGACCTTTGGCTTTCGTCTCGGCAGGTGTATTATTCTACATTTTCCAAAAATAGCATTCATTCATTTCTTTCTTCCCCGTCGACCACAACGACCAAACCGACGCGAAAAATCCAGACCAGGAAAGGCGAAGGGCCGGTGGTGGGAATTGGGTCAAATCGGGCCGATCGGGTGGCTTCATTCAAGCGACGGTACAGAAGAAGAACGAAACGAAGTGGGAGGCCGGGGGTCGGGGAAAAGAGTCGAGTCGATCAGGTTTGAAGATGCTCGACCGAAAGGGAGAGTAAGGATGGATGGTTTTCAGAAGATGAAGAAGGAAAACGAAATCAGGATTTGGCCGAAAAAGGAGCATTATGGATACCATGACCGATCACCATGGATAAAAAAGAATCTTTCTAAGGAACTTCAGGTCAGCGGGACCTTCAAGCATCCGAAATACGCCGGGGTTGTAAATGGCATGTCCTTCCTGATAGAAAATGACGACTCCTTCATAAAAACGAAGTTATTTAAGTTCTTTTTCCCAAAGAAGTCCCGTTCCGACAGCCCGACGAGTCATCTACAACAAAGGACCCTCCCCGCAGTGCGCTCTTCCTTGAATTATTCGGTCATGCAATACTTATTGAATACGAAGAACAAAATGCATTTCGACTCCGGCGGAGTTCTCAATCATTTCGTGGCACCGGGCGTGGCTGAACCATCTACGATGGGGGGAGATAATGCACAGGATGGATGGAAAGAAGATAAGAGAATACGTTCTCGCATCGCTTTTTTTGTAGAAAGCTCGACCAGCGAGAAAAAGTGTTTCGCTGAACCAAAAAAGAGGTTGACCCACTTCATTCGCCAAGCGAATGATCTTCGCTTCGCGGGAACAAGAAAACCCACCATCTCGCTCTTTCCTTTCTTCGGTGCTACCTTTTTTTTTCCAAGGGATGGCGTTGGGGTGTATAATAACCTTTTTTTTGAGAATGCCCGGGAACAACTCCTAGGCCAATGTTGGAGAAAGTGTTGGAACCTCATGGCTAAGAATAAAGTAATGGAATTGATAGAGAAATTCATAGACCTAGGTAGGATAGGAGAATTGATAAAGGGAATAGAGATGATGATAGATATCATACTGAGAAACAGAAGAATTCCGTATGGGTTAAACTCTTATTTGAATGAAGTGAAAAAAATGCGATCTTTGTTGTCTAATAGAACCGCAACTAATACCAACATAGAATCGGTCAAGATCAAATCCGTTTATCAAAGTGCTTCTCCGATTGCTCAAGACATCTCTTTTCAGCTAAGTACCAAAACTAGATCATTTCGTTCCATTTTGACTCAAATAGTATCGAATATTCCATTAGTAATGAAAAAGGGGGTTACGGGGATCCGTATATGTTGTTCAGGTCGATCAAAAGGTGCAGAAATAGCTAGAACAGAATGCGGAAAGTATGGAAAAACATCTCGTAATGTATTTAACCAGAAAATAGATTATGCTTCTGCGGAAGTATCTACTCGTTACGGAATCTTAGGTGTCAAAGTGTGGATTTCATATAGTAAAAAAAAGGGGCGTGCTATATCCAAAACGTACGAAATTTAGTAAATATCGTAAAGGCAGATGTAGTAGGAGCTGCAAACCGGACGGTACACAACTTGGTTTCGGAAGATATGGCACTCAAAGTTGTAGAGCAGGTCGTCTTTCATATCGAGCCATTGAAGCAGCGCGTCGGGCTATAATCGGACATTTCCATCGTGCTATGAGCGGACAATTCCGAAGAAATGGTCTTTTATGGGTAAGAGTTTTCGCGGATATCCCTATTACCGGAAAACCTACAGAAGTAAGAATGGGAAGAGGAAAAGGAAATCCTACGGGTTGGATTGCTCGTGTGTCCACGGGACAAATCCTATTTGAAATGGATGGTGTGAGTTTGTCAAATGCTCGACAAGCCGCTACATTAGCGGCGCATAAACTATGTTTGTCAACCAAGTTTGTTCAGTGGTCGTAAACTAATTAGTTAGTGGGGATTCAAAAGAATTAGATTCTTCAAGACCTTTCAAAACCCAAACGCATTCCTATGGTTCACGTAAGCTCCCCTTTAGCTCAAAAGACTAACGCATGTAGGCCTAACGGAAAAGAGAAGAACACGTTAGCGTTACTAAAGAAGAATAAAATAAATACGTAAGCATTTCGGTTTAACACCACTACCGCGTTACTGAAGAAGAATACTACAGCATTTCGGCTACTTAAACAACTACTACCGAACAACAACTAACGCATTCCGGCTTGATGCCTCCAAAAAAAGGTCGTGATAATTAGAATATCGGACTTACGGTAGAGAGATTGAAACCTGAACGACAGAAGTGACTACTTGACTTTCGTATACTAACTATTTGACTTAAACGGCCTTATCTTGCTTATTATTGCAAAAGGCGATCCACTATCGGATCGGTTGTAATCTTCTTGATCTATGTTGAGAGCGCTTTCATGATCTTCCAACAAATGCTAAGGCAAAATATCTCATCGAAAGTTGGGAGGGGAGCCTAGCCGTTCCACTCTACCTGGTCAGTAGGTGGAAACCCCTTCACGATCGACTAATAGGAAAGTCGCACGGGTTCAAATCCGGGGAGATCTTGGTTCAAATCCAATTCGTGATCACGATCACAGACCATAAAATAGACCCAACGAGTGAAACGATAGTGCAGCGAGAATAGTGAGAACAAGAGTTCCTTCCACTATCAACACACTGGAGGAACTGCGGGCTGATTTGCCATGGATACGAGTGAAAGGAGGAAAGAGCGGAATATAATGTTGCGAGTAGAAATACGCGTTCCAGCCTGAGGAAAGCAAGACGCCTTCTATTCCAACGTCAGCCTTATGGTTCATGAGCATCAAGCTGCTTTTCACATCCTCCAGCTGCCCTAAGTCATTTGGTGAATTGTATCAATCCATCCATGTTAATAACTATGGCCTATAAAAAACCGGGTTTCACCTTCTTTTCTTTGACTCGCTTCAGGGTGGATGGTTTTCAGAAAGATTGATAAATTCATGTTAGCCTTATGGATTGCTTCGAAGAAACTCAGGTTTGGAACCGTTAACTCCATCTCTTGATCCTAATCCCATCGGCCGCCGACTCTTTTGAAAGGCATATCCTACAGCTTTCAATTGCTTTGGGTATTCCCCTGGCTGTTAGTCGTTTCTCTACTCGCTTCACCGTCATTGAACTCTTGATACTCAACTACACTACGTTCTTGATACGCGTTTCACTAATGCTCGTCTCGTTCTGAACCGTCACTCGCTTCATTGAATTCCGCGGTAGTTCCGTAAATCGAAAAGCAGCTCGTTCCTTGGGCTCCGTCAGTCGCGCCTCTACCCAGCATGCATTTTTTGAATAATAGGCAATTCTAGACATCCCATACAGTCAAATAGAGCGTCATGCCCTCCTTGTACTATTCGAGTACGAGAGCGAGGCAAGAGATGGGCCTAGTTCTGAAGTTTGTTTGAACCCTGCTTTCTACCTTCTACCTTTTGAACCAGACCCGAGCTAACGAGTAGTGCCTGAGCTGAGCCATTAGGTAATCTTTTTTGTAAAAGACCCTCCCCTTACTTCAGGTCTTTAAAGCCAGAGCTTGCATACCTTCTTGACTTTCGACATCAATCTGGCTTGCCTTTAGCTAAAGTAGGATAGGAAGATAGGAAGGAACAAGGGATTCACTCAAGTAAGCCGTCTGTCCTTGGGGTAATCCAACCTAGTAGGAGATATCGAAACAGTGTTCACTTCTGAAATCGTTCAGCTGCCCAGTCGTCTAGGCGCGTTGTGTTTAGCCCTATTGCCTCAAGGCAATTCCATCGTGTGAAACTACCTGGATGTCCGTTACTATAGTACGAGTTCCATTTATTTGTTGTAGCTCGTTGGTATGACGTTAGTCCCACCCTTCGGACTAGTTGATCGACCCCCAACCGGGCTTACGTTTTCTTGCTTTCTGTTGCACATCCTCTACCCTCTTTCTCGATATCCCAATTCTAGCGTTCTTAGCTAAAGTAGAGATAGGGGTTTTATAGGATTTTTGACTACATTGTTGTTCCTTTTTTAAGCCGCAATAAAAAAAAATAAAGAAAGAATAGAATAAAGGGAAGAAGCACATCCTAACCCGCGGTCCTGCTTACGTCACTTTAGAGCCAAGCAAGCTACTGAAGACAGACTACTGGGAGTGGGAATCAAGCTCCAGCCCTGAACTCCTTCTATATCGCACCTACTACCAAAGACTGAACCAAAGAAGGCACATCAGCAGACAGTCTGCCATCTCGTAGTAGGGCTGGAAGGGCATAAGAGTCAGCGACTATAGCTAGGAGCTAAGCCTTCCCTCTGGCCTTTCCCCTATAGGTCCTTCTTCCAGTCTGACATTTGTCCGGGTAAGAATTGTGAGCCGACGCACCATAGTCTGAGTCCCTAGCTGAGGAGTCCAATCTTAAAGCAGTGGTTCCGGTTCCGAGTGACGAACAATGTTGGCGAGGTACGAAGTCTTCTGTCGCGTCCTTACTAAGCTTTCAGTAAAGTAAGTAAGCCACTAGGCCTCGACTTCTTGGATGCTACGAATTGTCCCTGGCGCTGCCCTTCCCGCACCGGAGAAGCTCCTTTCCTTTCTTTGTACTTAGTTTGTTTTTATTGACCTTGTTTTTCCATGACACGTGTATTTAACGTATCTATTAATAGAGACGCGACTAATAATACGCGGAGCTGTGAGTGATAAATCTCGTCGCTTACACTGATTCACAATACCTCTACGTGATCATCCACCAGATCCGAATAGTATCCGCTGCTCAAGGGTGAATAACTAAGCGAACGAGCTAAAAGAAAAGACTTTTTTGCTTTTTCATGTTGTCCAGTGGTTATGTGATTGAGCCTAGACGGCCTTTGTCACAAGCTCGATGTCAATTAGCCCAACTTCGTATCCTTCGTAATGGGACGCTTGAATGGTGTTGAAACACTGAACGTAGCCTCTGGCAGGTTGGGGTGGCAGCCTTTCCCCCCACTTAGCGAACTGCATATTGATACTAAGTTGAGGTACTGTGGCCGCCTGAGGTTCTGTTGTCAATCACAACATGGAATCGGAACAGGTTGATAGGAGCCTCTTCCCTACGCCCCTTCCCCCAATTGGGTTGGTGTTCAGTGTACCTTAGTGGACCTACAATGTCATGATCACCCCGAATAAAACAAGCGAGCCGTCGAGGCCCACTGCGCTTATAAGAGTTCTTAGATACGTGAAAGCTTCTTGAGTTATAGTTATCTTCTTGCCTCCTCCATGTTTATCCAAAAATTTCCTGCGATTATTATGGGTCCCATCGACTCATCAAGGTGTTGTAAGCTGTCTATTCGCCTGACACCTTGACTTCATCGCACATCAATATCAACAGCAGATGAATGAGATTTTCTTTCAACTTATCGGCCGCTCCAACACCTCGAAGGAACCGAACCGTTGAACTGATTGACTACTAACTGAGAATCCGAAAAGACACATCGTTTTCTGGAACAAAGTTCCCAAGCCGTAGTCAGTCCGTGTATCAAGGCTTCATACTCCGCAATGTTATTTGTTACAGGGAACCAACACTTGACAGCTCCACATATATCATCCCTCAGCTCGTTTCTCAGGTTCAAACCCGTTTCAAGTTGACTCATCGATGTGTAACGTCCAGAAATATCGTTCTGTAGTCCGGGTACCACTACTTCGGTAATCAAATCTGCCAGGGGCGTTAGCAAAAATTCACTCTGATTCCGGGCCTTCATTTCGATGTCGAATTGACCAAGTCCGATAGTCCATTTCATTAACAGCCCCGGGGGTGAACATAACGAAGATGAAGACCGTTAGGAAGAGGGTTGAAGAGGCTCGACTGAAAGGAGAGGAGAAGAGAACGAACTAACGAGGAGACCGTAGGGAGAGGATGGACGTAGTGAAGTTGAGAGCAGCGTATGCTGGTTAGAAAGTGCCATGCTCTCTTTGAGTTTGCTCTTGGTATGAGGCGCGACACAGGGCGTTTAGCAAGGCGAACGAAGAAAAGGGAGGCTTATCAAGTTCGAGCAGGATGCGGTGCATACAACAAGTAGGTCTCTCGAGCCTTGATATCTGCTATGGGACACGAATGCTTAATCAAACTCTTCCTTGTGATCTCTTAAGACTCGCAGCAGCTTGTCTTCTTGAGTTTAGGAGAGTTTTTTGGACCCGATCACGTCTTCTGGTCCCAGAAAAAAAGGAGTCTATCTTGCTTACTTTATTCTGGAAGCTTCTTCAATTCCAACTTAGGGGCCTGTTCTACAGAGGGCAATAACTTTGTGTCAGTTTTCGGTAGTTCTATGAAATGTTGGTCATACCTGACCTGATTCTAGCTCATGGACAATCTGGATGAGATCTTCATTTAATGATAGTTCTCTTGTAAGAATATTCATGTCAGCGCAGGCCTAACAGGGCATGTCAGAACAGTTTCAAGATGATCATCACCAGATAATTGAAGAATTTGTCCAGCTAGAGAATCAACAACATCAAGAACACAAACGGAAGGTACATCCATTGGGTGTTTCATGACGTTATAGATATGGAAGATAAGAACTTCACCATCAAACTCCATAGTACCATGATGGACATCAATTTTTTTGGCTTAGAGATGTTTTCTTGAGTTTCTTTGCTAGAGTTTCCCTTAGGGAGTTAGTAGCTACATCACTCTTAGTTCTTTTTCATTTATAGTGTAGCGGATTCAGAATTCGGATGTTCATGGTTCGGAATATTAAGCACATAGAAATCTGCATGGAAGACTAGTCCGTTAACTAGAACCAATACATCTTCAAGTACATCTTCTGGGTAGACATGAGATCTGTCAGCAAGCTGTATAACTCAGTTTCCTTAAGTTTGCCCATGTTTAGTAAGTTATTTATACACAGATAGTGGCATGACAAACCATTAATTGAGGCACCTAGATTACACATTGCTCGGACAGATTTTGTTTTGCAAGGCGCTATGTGAATTGCCGAGTGGTGAAATTGAAATCTGGTTAAACGAGTGGAAAGACGCTAATGAATGAGATAAGAAAGATAGAAGCAGGAACTAGCAGCCAACTCTCTTTGCTACCTGTATCAGTCCTGGCCAAAATGAAAGTAGCTGTTCTAGCAACAAGGGATACAGAGCAACAAAGGGAAAAAAAGGGAACTGCCAACGCTCAGGTGATAGTTCTAGCCAAGAAGACTATATTTCTTGTTTCACTCCGGGCATCAAACCAGGAAACTAAGACTGCTAAAGGACTTCCTTCTTTTTCTTATTTCTTACCGGAACTAACAAGAACAAGTAGCTCAGTCAGTAGCTCGGTACGGTAGCTACCAAACTCAAACATCCTAACTAACACTAGCAACTCTAAGAACAAGGGCAGCGGAGCGATATAGCTATCACTCACTTGGAAAGATGCCAATAAGGAAGAGCTTCTCTCTATCTCTGAGGGTATAAAATAGGGAACCATTAGGAACTCTTTTTTTCTATTTGTTCTTGTATCAGTCGGGTCAGACTAGTTGGACAAGACAGAAGCAGGAGCTAATAAGACAACTCTGTCCTTATACCAGTCCTCTGCCTTAAAACAAAAAAGCGGATCTAGTTACAAGGGATACTGGAACAAACAAGAGAGATGGAAGAGTGGACTGGCAGTTAATCCTTCAGTCTCTCTTTTGACAATACCTACTTTCACAACTAAGACGCGGAACTTTAACAGCAAGAAAGGGGAACTGCCTCTATGGTGATAGCAGAGAAGCTGACGACTGGTTCACTATCTTATCTGGCTAGGCTTTTTAGCTTCAGGGTTTAAAGCCCAAAGACGGGGCTGACTCTTTTAGGTACCGATTTCCCTCTGTCTTACTAGCTACAAGAGCAACAGAGGAACTGTAGCTCAGACAAGAGCTGCTAGTTTGATTCTTCCTTTTTTTTTTCCATATCTATACAAGAGGTAAGACAAGACCGAAGCCGAAGCAGGAGCTATAAGGAAAGGCAACCTTCTCTTTCTGATCAGTCCGGTCAAAAAAGCATCTACCAGAACAAGAGGGAATGAAGGGATTCACTCGCAAGCCTCCCTAAGGGAATCCGTCTTCTTCTACTCTTCTACTAGGCCATAAGGAAAACTCCCATGGCATGGAACCCATAGGGAAAAGTCTTTCTCTTTTTGTACCAGTCTTTCCTTCTGATCTCTTTCGAGGGATACGGGGATAAAAGAGGTCGCCTCTCTTCCTATGACTATTCCTTGATTGAGCTTATTGATTGGGTCAGCTACTAAATCAGGTGTGGAAAGATTGTCATTTTTGACCTATCTCATTCTTCTCAATTCACCCATGCCCATATCTATCGCTTACAAAAGAAAAAGGTTTATGAAATCTGCTGCTAGTATTCTACTTCTTTCATTTTCTACGTATGTACCACTGAGAAAGACCCCTAAGCGTTTAGGCCAAACCTGCCAGCTCGAGAAAGAAAAATTCACTCTAAAGTCGAATTTTTTCTCCTGTTTTTTAGTTAATCGAAGGTAGTAAACATATATTTGATTCAAATTTGTATTTGAAGAAGACCCTTGTCTGAACACTTTATTAGAATTAGAAAGCTGTTCCGTTAAGGTGTCCGCTATATTAGAACTAATAATGTCTGGTGAAATCGGACGTGTGGGTGAATTTTGGAGTTTGGCTATGCGCCACATCGCCAATAACCAAGTGCTATTTTGAATTGAATCAATTTCCATTTGCAGAGGCCCCCATTGCGCTGTTTATAATTTCGTCAGGTGTCATAGTTAAGATCGGATCGATGTTTTTGAGAAATGAAAATGAAAAAAAAAATGCTCTTTGCAATCAATTTCAAGAGGTTTTATACTTTTAAACTAAATCGAATGCTGCGTTATTCTACCCAATTCTGGAGAGGAGAAGAGGAGTGATATCTATCGTTACCAATGGATTGACATCTAACTAGAAAACATATAGAACTTGTGTATTTATTATAGTAGCTAAAAGTTTAGATTTCATTTTTCTCTTTCTGGCACTTTCTATCTCTCCTCGTTCTGTTGTAAATTGAGAAGAAACTTGTTCTCTGTCTCCCTTTTTTCATCCGCCCTCTTTTCCATCGACCCTTTTGGTATGTATCCCGCCACTATAGATCAGATTCACCAGACGGAGAAACTTCAATATCCGCACTGCTGCTGAATCGTCGGACTTATCCCCCAAGGGATTCGTGGAATTTCTGTGGATTGCGTTGGGGGAAATCTACCAAAACTAGGCAGATAGATAGACTTCTTTCACGCTGCTAAGGTTGAGCAAGAAAGAAAATCCAATGATTGTTTTTAACCAGCGCCCCCTTTTGGTTGGGTATGCGGGTACTAAGAGTCTTCTCACTACCAACCAGCAGACATCATCTGGCTGGGTCTTGCCGGTATCAACAACGAGAAAGAAAGAACTAAATTGAAACAGCAATGAACTATGGCTCCTTGGCCCAGACAACGTCCTAGACGTAGGGTAGATCCGAACAAGAGGAAACGCCTAGACGACGTTTTTCTTCCTGGGCTGAAGGAAGTAGATCGAGAGGTCGTTCCGCCCCCTTGTCCCCTAAGTTGGGTAATATGTTCTCGACCATTCTTGCTCCAATATGACCTAGCTGGCGAGCGATTCCAGTTCGCGACAGTGAACATGACAGCAAGCGAGCGTACCTTTGTTCACTTCTTCTTCACCAAGCACGGAAGTTTTAGGATAACTGTAGGTAGGTGGCTACCTAAGGAAACTCCGATTCGATCCGCCCCTCCCGGCGGGGAGGCATCTACCTCATCCCGATCACAAGGAGAGGTTCACTATGATGGGGGTACTTTTATTTATCCCTTCCAGAAAGAATGAAATGCATAGGGGACCATCCTCTTGTTGCGGCATGCTCCTCAGATTTACGGATTCGCAGGGGCTATGTGAATTGCCTACTTAGTTGACTGACAATGACAAAGAGTGGATATAAAGAAGGCTGGGTGTAATTCTGTTGTAGCGATCTTTCTTTCTAAAACTCTTTCATAAGTCATATAGGTCCTTAGTAGCGTTGACAAAGAAGAAAAGGATCGATGGTTTGTTTTTGAGCCAGCGATTCTTTGTCTTTCTATCTATATCTAAATAATAGAAATATCTCTTTTTTATGACGATACCCGGCCCAGTGACCGACCAGGGCCCTATTGATGAATGAGAGAAAGGCGCTATGCTATGGTGACGCCCTGTAAGCCCACACCTGTGTAGAGTAAATCGTTCAACACCTGCGGCACAAACCCATTTTTGACCTTTAGGTCCAAGTATCATAGGCGATCGAACGACCGCCCCCTAATTACTAGACCGACCTGCTATAATAATTCCATAAACACCTAGTGAAGATATGGCAAACAAATAAAGTAGCCCTATGTTCGGATCTGACAATACCATACCATAATCAAAAGGTACAACGGCCCGAGCGACCAGACTTAACATAAATGTAGCCACTGGAGCCATTCTAAAAAGGAAAAAATTTGCACTACTTGGTGAAATGGGTTCTTTTATAATCAATTTCAAACCATCTGCTAGAGGTTGTAACAATCCAAACGATCCCACTACATCAGGACCCTTTCGACGTTGCACAAAAGCCATTACTTTACGTTCAGCTAGCACTAAAAAGGCTACTCCTAGTAGAAGTGGTAGAATTATTCCAAGTATTTCAGCAGCTATGTACATTTTCGATTTTCTATTCACTCATGATCGGGCCTGGTCGACTCGATCATGATATTGAGGGAAGGAACCTTTTCTCGAAAAAACTCTGGCTGGACGGTTACACCCCTCTCCCGGCACTAAAGAATATGTGAAGAGCTCACACGAAAGATACCGAGTTGAGGCTCTTCGCGTAAGTACGAGGGTCGACGTAGTTGACCTGTTAGGTCGAGTAAGTTCAGCAGAAACAGAAAGTGCATCTCTTTCTTTACCATTCCTACTTGTTGGATAGTTAGTTTCTATGTTTAAGACTCCTTTTTTTTGCCGAAACCATTCCGTTTTCTTTCTTTATGACATTACACAGCAAGCTTCCAAATTGGAATAAATAAGGTCTGTAAGGTAAGGAGTGAGGAGGCCCACCGGAGAGGAGAGGCCTATGGAAGGCACATGTGAGTATTTAAGATGAGAGACCCACAATTATTTCCAACAGACAGGGATATATCTTCAACCATTGTTTATTGTGTGTGTAAACTAAATCTTCACTGAGTGTTTCCTGAGCATATTACAGATTACGTGGCGCTTTTGTATGTTGCGTATTCTACGCATATTAACACTGATAATATTAATCCTAGGCGCGCCCTCTCTTCCATGGATCTGTGGGCCGGCCGGCGATATCAAATTCCATAGATACATCAGTGTTCAATATTAGGCCAAGTGCAAGTACCATGGCCTGTCATTTTTTCTGCAAGCTGTTTATTTGAGATATTCAAAAGGAACTATTATTCTGACTTACCATAGGATTATCTCTGTTGGAGTGATCTGCGGTGGCTGCGGAACAGGTTGTTGCAGAGAGTTACTTGTTTCCGCAATATGTATCTGAGTCTCCGGTACGACAGAGTTGGGGATGTCTGTTGATTGCTCAGGTTGAACTGTTGAACTGAAATCCGCCGGTTTGTTCATCCTGGTACTGGACTCAGCTAAGTCATGATGAACTCGGTTCTTAGTAGGATTCCGTGATGCTAATAGCGTTGGTCTAACCAAAGATACGCACCCAGAAATTTAGGCAGTCAGGTCGCCTCGTTGCTCTCTGTTACACATCCTCACTTATAACAGTATGAGCCAACTCAACTACCTGTATGTATCTATGCTGGTATTTGTATTTATTAGACCTGTTATGATAGTGTGTTGGTTTGTATGTCCAACCGTGGGATACAAGAGACTATCTAAGAATAGGTCTCTATCAAGTTGTAAGAAGAGGGAGCTAGCCATAGCCATTTGTATGAGCTAGGATGAGTGTGTGTAATGTGCATTACACTAAAGAGAGTCAACACATGTAGGGGTATTTTCATCCAACTGTGACTCATATGATCTGACTGCGGCAACGGATAGGTTGCCTCTCAGAGTTCTTGACTTTATGTTTAGAGCTCAGTTACTAAGAATCGAGAGCGAAGAGAGATTATCAAGGTTGAGGAAAGCTTTAGCTTGAGTGGCCGACCCCGAAAGGCGCAAAGTGACCGAGGCGCGATGGAATTGCCTAGGACTGTAACCTAAGGATGGCCGGCCGGCCACACAAAATTCCGCAGCTAAGTTTTCTCTGATTGGGAATAACACTCAACCCTTGAATCCTGCTCTAATGCTACTGGTCAGGGCGCGCCTCCCTTTAGTATCCTTCTCTATTACCAACAGCAACTATCATTCATGGAAAAGATCTGCACGAATTGCTCTTGGTTCGAAGAAGAAGCGTGTATGGAAATTGATTTTTGAACAACGGCGTATCGGAGTGAATTTGTGAAGAGACGAAGAAAATTTGCATATCTAGAGAAAACACAAAGAAAAAAGCTCCAGTTGGTCGCCTATTCCATTCAACGGTTAGTACACGTCTAACAATACGTGTACCAATGTAACTGCTCCACGTGCGCACTGCGTGGAGTAAAACATTATTATCCTAAACTAGGTACAAGCAATACAGCTCCAAGTACCAGCTTATTAACAGTCTAACTGAAATGAGAAAAAACGTAATAGTAATCTGAATAAGAACCACGCTTTCTCCCTTTCAAGCATTTCAACATCCTCCCGGTGATGGTGTCAAGCTTGCCGATCAAAGATCAAATCCAAGTCTAAAGTCAGTAAAGGATGAGGCTGAAAGTGTTAGAAAAAAGGCATGGTCGCGGGAATTCTAATCACTAAAAGTGGCACGTTGTCTCGAGTCCCGACGGGGCATCTTATCAATAAGTAGATAGGCATCCTGGCCGCGTTTCAAGTCACAACTCGGGCTTCACCTAGTGTCGAGTGATTGTCGGCTTTTGCCTGGCTGAGAGGACGGTAGTGATTACCACTTTCTTTAACTTTGAATTATGCCTTTCGTGCATTTATGCCATTGAGAGTGAGTCTGCAACTTCTTCTGTTGGGGCGGCCGTCTCAACAGAAGAAGATAAAAGTATTTCCGGAAGAAGAGATAACGGCCTTTACACTCTGACTTGTGAATACCCGGAAGCAACATACCAACACATAAAAAATAAGCAAGTTCTATAGTTACATAAGCTAACCTATCTATCAATAGACAATAGGTGCTGGGAAGTCCCGCCTAGTCTGAGACCGTGTTGGATAGAAGGAAAGGGAAGGCGAGATTTCGTTGTCTATTAGGGAAGCGGGCTCTATTTAAAGAGCATGTAGAGGCAAGGAAGTTACCCATATAGTTGCCAGATTCAGCGAAGTTTGCGTTGGTCTGCTGGTCCGGGTGTTGGAATCCCAACACCAACTAATTCATTTTAGACCCGGTCCTGCTTGATGAGATTTGCTGCATCGGTGCTTAAGCCTTGTTACTAGTAGCCTCAGGGACATAGTTCACATTAGAATCAGCAGCAGAAATATTCTCAACACAGTGAGCTTGAGCATTCTTGGAAGATGTAGATTTTCCAGATTTATTACGAAGTTCTAGGAACCTGTCAGGTAGCTCAGAATCAGGAACTCCTTTGAAACAGCTCTCCTTCAAGTGTCCAGGTTTCTTACATTTCGTGCAGTACCTGTTCTTTTTTATCCACGAAATTACGGCTCACACCGCCTACCGCAAACGCGCACCACCAAGACGCCAATATACCTTTGAAAGTCAATCAGGATACACCATAGTCTGGTTTGGAACCCAAAGGACGACAGGTTTCGAATTCGTAGAGGGCGCGCCTAAGAGGTTCTTAATGGACACTGAGGAAAGGTCCTTCGATCATGACTTTACGAAGAAACGCTTTGCAAACTCAGCACCACCGGTGTAGGATATCAGGGATTTCACATCACTGATACTTACCCCTAATCCTTCCATAAGAGATCGATATGAAAGAGCTACACGCTCATCAGCGATGACTATATCATCCCCTTGGCATAGTCCTTGAACATACGACCTGGAGACACCTTTTCTGCAGCAGCCCACACTAGAATGTGATGGGACAGACAGTGCAAACAAGGGCCAAGAGGGGAATATTTTCATGATCTCAAAAGCCGACAAGAAAACTCACGACAGATTGAACCTCCCAAGTGCCCGGGTTCCCGGCAACAAACGGAACCTCAAAGAAAAGAGGTTACAAGCTAATGTGGAATTCACCACTGCGGTTGCGAATGACCTACCAAACAGGATTTCCATGTAATTCCAAAGAACTCGAATCGATGAGGCATTCTATCAGTTGCGATGGCAGAATCTTCTACTAGAGTCCTTTGACTTTTAACAAAAGACTAAGGCGGCTGGTCAAAAAATGAATGAGGGCATTCGATACCTAGGTCGTTGAGATGAGTGGTACCTGTCACGACGTCCTCCAGGTTCCCAGCTTGTTCCTCAGTCATGGCAAACACTCTCACATTTCCTTTGGCCCGCACTCAAGAGGAAGAACTCAACTCTTTGCAAATGCAAAGCAAGGGGCATCGCACAACTTCGTTGAAGCCAGAGCTTGAAGTCATGAGATTTTTCGAAATAGGAGTCGCTATATGAGCGTGACAACGACCCCCTTCTCGAGATAAAAGCGAGTTTTTTCTATTCATTTCATTTTGCCACCCCATTCCATTATTTTATTACGCCAGCCTACTCTTTGCATCTTCTGAAAACCATCTATCTACCCCGTTTTTGTTCAATTATAAATAAGCATTTTGATGGAGATTTGTAGCATCATTCAAGTAAATACAGATTGAGATCGTAAAAACATGAGCTTGTGATATAGCTACACCTAGTTCCAGACCGGTTAATGCAAGAACTATAAATAAAGGACCAGGATCCCCTATGAAATAGAAAAGATCATTCATACATAGCATAGTCCAAGCAGACCCACTTAAAATCTTTACTGAACTATGACCTGCCATCATATTAGCAAATAAACGTATTCCTAAGCTTAATGCGCGAAAACAATGAGGGATTAGCTCAAGGAGTACTAAAAAAGGTGCTAACGGCAGTGGGACTCCTGCGGGTAAGGAGAAGCTTAAAAAATGAAACCCATTTTTTTGAAATCCCACTATAGTAATGCCAATAAAAAGAGAAAATGAGAGACCCAAAGTAATGATAAAATGACTTGTAACTGTGAAGCTATAAGGTATCATACCCTGGAGATTACGAAATAACAAAAAAGTAAAAGTAACCGAGATGCAAGGGAAAAACTTTTGTTTCACATTTCGGGAAAGACCCCCTATTTGTTCGTTTACCAGGTTCGGCACGAAATCATAAATAAGCTCTACCGAGGATTGCCAAGCATTTGGTACTGAGTTTCCTCCTCCCTTTTTAGTAACAAAATGCACAAAAAGTAGGACCAAACTGAGAGTGAATAGCATAAACAAAGATGGATTTGTGAATGAGAAATACAAGTTTCCGATTTTCATAGGAATCAATGGGAGAATGGAAAATTGATCAAGTGGGCTCCTGTTCAGAAAACTGGCCGACAGGTGTAGGGCCTCTTGATAGGCCTCCCCGCTTGCTCCATTTTTCACTAAGTCATCTAAAATATTTTCTAGAAATGCTATGTTATCACTGTCATTATGCAGCGCTTCGACTGCAGCGGTAATCTTATTATCATCAATCTGATGACCGTTAAAAAACCCTGCTTCCCTTACTCTTATTACCACTTTAAAAAATGCCTCTTTGATTAGAGCTCCTAACTCACATAAACGCTTATCACCCATTATTTCGGGATGAAGAGGAAAAACTTCTGCTTGAATGGCAGTGTTACTGTTAGAAGAAGACGAAGAGGATTCCGACAAGGAAATCTCAATACAATCGCTGGGTGAATAACGAGTGGGATCGGTGGGATCAAAATGTGACCCATATTGAGAAATCTCAAGTTTTCTTTTCATCACTAATTATGATATCCATTACTCTTGCACACCGCTTGCCTATTCCGCGACTAAGCAGCCTGGTGTACTTCAACATGAGTAACCTTATAGTAGGGCTTTTCCCTACAAATGAAATGGGAATGGAGGATGGACGTAGTGAATTACTGGCTCTAACGAAAGTACGTTACTGGTTTGAGCTCAAAGAGGGACAATCGCTTCACTACTCCTGTCGATCCTGGTGTAAGCACCCCCTCTATTATTAGGGATATACTACCCGTTTCATCTGAAAACCATCCATCCTTAATATACGCAATTCCTCGATTCATTAACGTGCAAGAGACATTCTTTCGCACCTTCGGAACTAGGCACCGACATCAAGGCAACTCCAACTACCGTAAAGAGCCGTTCCATTAGCTCACACATTCGAGTGTTAGATGAAAAGGACCGCCCTTCAGCTATGTCAATCTAACTCCCAACAAGAAATTGAATTGAGTCCCGTCCCGTATTAGAGAGGAAGAGTGTAGTTGTGTTCAGTCATCGTCTATTCAACTCAAAGAGCTTGACTTTGACTTCTAGTTTGATTAGCATCAAGTGCGAGCTAGCTAGGCCAGCCATTAGTCCCCCAGCTTTTCGATAGGAGATGGATCAGACTCTTCAACGGCTAAGAATGCGATTCCTTTGTGGGACTTGGATTAGCGGGCATATCTGTTCTTTTCTCGAAGTGTAGTGAAGTGACGAAAAAATGGACGTTTGAAGAGCTCACACGAAAGGACCAAACAACCAAATGAAGGCGTAGCCGCAATGACCAAATGTAGGCTACGCCGAACCAAATGAAGGCGTAGCCGAAATGCGGTAGTGTTGTTCTGTTGTTCTGTTGTTAAAGAAGTCGAAATGCGTTAGTGTTCTAGCAGATTGGGCTTCCAGCGCCACAACTCCGGTTACTGCTTCTTTGCTCGTTACTACTACTACACTCGCTGGGTCTTCTCTCGTTTCTTGGAAGTCGAAGAAAGAGAATGTTGTTGCCAAATCCTCCGCCGAGGCTGAATACCGCAGTATGTCCCTCATCACGGCTGAGTTACAATGGCTAAGTTACTTGTTAACCTATTTTGGAATCAAAGTGGAGCAACCTATTTCGCTATGGTGTGATAATCAAGCGGCTCTTCACGAAAACAGAGCAAAGGGGCTCCTTAACAACCTGATCCCCATCCGCCCATGGTGCAGTATCAATTTCATCTGGGATTCAATTCCATCAAAAATCAAAAAGATAGGCTTGAGTTTACGAGACCAACAAATGTGTCTTCCATTATCTTATATAATTGAAAACCACGGTCACTTCCACTTGCCTAGCTGAGAGAAAACCACTGTCTCAGTAGCTTCCTCTGGAACAGCAGCGTAGAAAACAAATAATCAACAAAGATGTGAGAGCTTGATAGACCTAAGGGGTCTCGTCACAATGATGAGATTGATTTTCAAGCAAGAGTCATTTCTTTCGATAAAATGCCCATCACGCCTCCGCTCTGACAGTCCCTTCATGCACTGATTCCCGCGAAAGCACTCGGTGGTGGAGAGTAGTGCAACACGCACTCTTGTATGCTTTTTGGTGATGTGGACACTACATCCGATTCCGCTTTCACCATGACACTAATAGAAGCTTAGGCCGCCTGTAGCCAACTTCGGACCTTCAACTACTTTTCCCCCAAGACCTCCAATCTATCCTCAGATGGGTCTCACGCAATTCTTAGCTGCCCTTGAACTCTGTCCTGCGAAATCAACAAGAAAGAGAAGAGCGCATATTCAAACAAGACCAAAGACTTTTCCTTTCTTATGGGGGACTAAGAAAGCGAAGTGAAGCAAAGCAAACGAATCATCATCATCAAGGGGACAGGAAGGGTACAATTCAAGAGATTGAAGAGAGTTTTCATACCCTTGTGAGTCAGAAGGGAAAGATGGGAAAACACCCCTGATTTTCTCCATCCCAGCTAGAATAGAGTAGGAATAAGTTGGCTGTTAGAGGCTAGTTTCCTCTTCTGTCTTTGCTTCCTTGTCTTGGGCTTGAGCTTTGGCTTGAGCCTTTGTAGTAGAAGAGAAAGGAGGTCTTTCTTTTGTCTTCCCTTTAGTTAGAGTGGAGGAAACCTGGCCAGGTATTTGTCTTAGTCTTGTCTTTTGTCTGGAGCCTCTTCACTGCCTTTTCCTTCTGCTGGGTTAAGGACCAATAAAAAGGTATTTCTTATGCATGGAGAAACTCTCTGCCCAACTCATGTCTCGGGTCGATACACGGAAGTGGAAACCTATCCGGCGACGTAGGTCGGGACTGCCACCTATTTATTTTGTTTTGCCGACGACTTGATGCGCTGCAGCTACCGGCCCTAAGGCTCAGGATCATTCAAGATACTCTTGAGGAATTCTGCTCATTCTCGGGCGAAGTCATTAGTCGCTCGAAATCTTTTTTCTATTTGAAATAGCAATTCTTCATTTCATCCATCCGGCGCCAAAGCTTAAGTCAAACTTGCGGAATCCCAAGCACCGATGATATTGTTGGTCTTCCTATCCAACATGGTAGGAAAAAACAAGTCCACTTATCATGCTGTGGTGGATCGTGTTCGCTCTAGGTTTCCAAGTAGGAAGTGAAATTCTTTTCATCTCGCCGGTAGGGTTTCTAGCTCAATCGGTTTTAGCCAGTATCCCTCTCTATACTATACCGAGGGACACTTGTGACCGCATTGATCGCATTATTTGAGACTCCATATGAATGACTCCCCATCTCAACGACGACTCCATTTTGTCCGTTGGGACATAGTTTGCAGTCCCAAGTTTGAAGTGTCTTTTATGTCGATAGGAGTTCTATTTCAATTCGTTGCCTATCCAGTCCAGTCACGATCGTCATTGTCCACCGTACCACTTCCGTCCGCGCGATTGATTGTTGCATGCGGAGGAGACCGGAGAGTGAGGGGTCTGAAAGAGCGTATTATTGGCGAAAGGAAGCCCTCCCAGAGATAGAAACTTTCTCTTAGAGGATTCACATGCTCAATAGTGTAAACTTAAGGAACCGGCGTGCGAGTGATTAAAACCTATTCATTCCATAGCCTCATCTGGTCGAGGCATTAAACAATCCATTCCTGAATTCCATCCAGCCTTTGGTCTCCTCTAAGGATGTGCCTGTTGTCTTTATACCGACGATTTCTATGGGGATTGCCAACGATAAGGACAGAATGTATCCTCTGATGAGCTCAAAAAAAAGTGAATGAAGACAAGGGCAAGCACCAATTCATTTGCTCATGGGAGAGTGAAGAATGAGATTTCTACCAGCCCACCAGGCTCAAGACTTTAGGCGCGTAGCGGCAAAAAAGAGTGTTGTGACAAAAACATCTAGACTTTACACCGGCCAATGATGCATGAAAGAAAGCAGTCTACTAGACCCGACAGAGTAGAATAATAGATAGCAAAAAAAAGCAAGCCCCTTGATCACCCGAAGAAAGTATTCATTCATAGGAGGGCCAGTCCGTGGTAAGCAAGACCACAGAGCTTACCTCTTTTGTTTGAATAGGCGAAAGCCGGGACATCTTAGTAGTCAATTACCTGAGCAAGAACTTTCAGGTGAAAGTCCCGAACTCCGGAATTAGTCTTTCGGGCTCTGTAGAGCGTTAGAATGCGTCTTCTGATCGGTGATTCCCCATCTTCTTCGTTAAATGCAAGGAAAAAAGGGATTTTTGAATTACGATGTTGACTTCCGAAGGGAATGGACTCGCTTGGTTGACTAGCTGAACTTATTATTGTTTTAACTTCCTCGAGTGGCGATTACTGTCTGACTCTACTCTGAAAGCTAGTAAGAAGAAATTACATATAAACCATAAGTAATCAAAATGAATTACCATACGTGGAATGAAAGTGATGTAACGTTTCATATTGGGATAGAGCAAGCATAGGATCTGAAAGAGAGCAACTATATGGTTTTAGCTCACATACTCAATAGTTTGGCGCTTTTAGCCCTCTCATCAATTACCTATATGTTCTACGCCCCTAGCCTATCTGTCACTACATCCTGAAAGAGGAGCAATTTCTTCTTGTTCACCGAAGCTAATGATTTTCTTTGATATGTTCTGCTCAATAGCATGAATATGAGATGAGTGCCAACGCATTAGTGTAATCAGTGCCTTGTCTTATTCTTTATTCATTATTGGGCCGAAACCGCTTCTGCAAGAAGAAATACTTATCTGATTAACAGGAAATGCCTAGCTTCCATTTACAATGAAATAGGCTTGGCTGGGCGGTATGTAATAAAAGGTCCGCTTCTTTCTCCTTAGCTTATACACTTTACTGCTCTCGCCTTATGTTATAGGTTATAGGAAAGTGGATCCCCACAGTGATAAAGCGAGAAAATGACAATGGAAAGACTCCTATTCCCTTTCTCGATGAAGTCACTAAAGGAAGAAAGCAAAGAGGAAATAGAAGACGCCTGTGTGAAGCATATGCTTTAGCGATAGTTCAAGCAAGTAGGAGTCGTCATCATGAATCGATTTTTCTTATTTACTAACGCCCGAACGCCTGACTAACGCAAACACGAACTAACGCATTACGTTGTTGACTCGACCGTGCCGGGCTTTAGCGCTCGACCGGTAGGGAGAGGGGGGTTGGCTGAAGATTCAGTCGATACTACTCCGTCCAAAAGAGACTCCAACGGGAATTTAGACTCCTTCTAAAACCCGGGAACAGGCAAAATAGCAATTAGCTCAACTGAATTCCATCCATCCTTCAAACCATCCACCCAACATCCATCTCGAAATCTATCAGATGGAGTGGTTGTGCCCTTAGCAGCTGTTTATGGGGAAAGCAAGCTAATTACTGGAGGTCAGATGTCTCGTAATAGTTTGAATGTTTACCCAATTCCCGTGGGAGTTGTTGCAGTCTGGAACGTTTTATAAGATCCTCTGTCTTTCAAAAAGAAGCCTGTTACTTTGCACCCTGCATTTTGAGTTAGTTGTGCTTTGATAGCGGGCCATGCAAGGGCGACTAAAAGGAGCGTTTGATTTTTAGAAATGGAAATAGTAATAGGAGTTCAATCAAAACCCTAGGCGGTCCCACTTTCTCTAGGAGGGCGGCTAGGGATTTCAATGGACCCACTAAAAAAAGGAGAAAATGAGATACACTAGTATCATATGCTTTCCCTCAAGACAAGTAGGCAAAGGTCCCAAGGGGAAAATAGAGCTCTCAAACAGTATCGAGTAAATAACTTATTCCCACACTAAGAAGAACAAAGGCGCTATGGTAATATAGTGCGTTCCTCTCACACTTACAACAGGTAGGGGTCTGCTCCACTTTTTGGGCGCTATACTCTATGATGATCTGCTGGCCAAGAACCATAAACAAGAAGTCTTTTTAGCTCATAGAATATTTTGATTTTGATAGTTTGAGGCGCTGACCAATAGACTATACTTCAAGGCTATATTTCGTCTTTGCGAGTCGTCTGGTCCATTGTCTATGGGCTTCTCTCGTGTCATTGGGAACTTCCCCTATTTATGAATCATAATAAGTGCTAATCCGCGAAATGATATCGTACCCGATACGCCAGATTCTTTCAATAATTTACCAGCATCCTTACTAGTAAAGGAGTGAGCGGCACAAGACCCGAGTTGAAAAGTAAGAAGGCTGCGGTCATTGACCAGCCTAGTAGTGGTGCGCGCCCTGTAGTTTTCTTACTGAATGAAAATGCTTTTGAGAGTCGGGAATGAAAGAAACTCAAAACCATCTCCCCTTCTTGAACTTACAACTACTATAGTTCTCCCCGTCTCCATTTCATTTGGGTACTAGCCAGTAGTCGTATTTTTTCTCGTCTCAGGACCTTTACTGAGGCCAATTACCAGGAGAGGGCTCGGGAAATTCTCGAACATACTATTATTGAAAATATGTCTGAACTGCTTGAAACGCTGTTTACGGAATATGGCCTTACCCCGCTGAGCGCTAGCGCGCCTTTTCCTTTGGTATTTAAGAAACAGATAGCTCTACTAAATAAGATAAGTAGTCTTCGAGACTTTGTTATTCCCAGGCAGTCAGTCCGGAGTTGCAACTTCTTGCTTGACTTTAGAGTTCTACCAGCTATTGACCTAGTAGCTATTGACTTACTTAGAAGTTCGACTCTTCCTTAGCTTAGAGGGGAATAAGGTGTTTTTGAGCTATTCCAATCCTAGCTCTAAAGCTTAGACTTGATTAGCTCAACACTCCCCATTCCTGTCGCGTCACTTTGACCGGGTACGCGGTTGCTGTCTTCTTTCTAGCCCGGAAGTGGAAGATTGGTAGCTGTCCCTTTTTAGCACCACCTTTCCTTTTTCAGCAGCCTGAAATCGCTGAAGACCGAATAAAGCTGTTCAAGCCCGCTTCTGATCTCAACAATGACATCTCAACGATCGCAATCCGTAGGCTTAACTCTTTATACTCGACTGAACCGCTATTAACTACTTAGAATATATCTAGCATAATTTGATTCCGCTCGTTGTATTGAAATACAAGTTTTTTGGATGATCCAACAACTGATGGTAGCCCTAAGTATTTTGAATGTCATTCTGGGATTTGTATGTAAGCCAAGAATAGCAGCCAAAACAGTCCTGCACCCTCACTTACTGAAAACTATAGCACTGGCACCCTTTGTTCACCCGTTGCGTTGGCCTGACACTGTAGAAAAGAGTTCCAGGATTTCATGGAGACATTGGAACTCAGTTGTTGATGCCTGACAAAAAAGGAGCATATCATCAGCAGAGATGAGATATCTTCGGGGTTATTCCACCAATAATCTGCAACCCCTGATGAAACTAGTTGGGAGTTTCATAGCATAGGTTGAAATAGCTTGTAAAACTGCTTTAATAAGAATAGCTTTGACAGCTTGAGATAGGTCAATGTAATAGCGCCTGTGAGTCACCCTACGGACTTTTAGGTTATATAAGAGAGAGCAGAGCGGAGCTTACCCTTTCTTTCTATTAGAGTCGCGGGCATACATAGCCTATTTTTTATTTATTGTCTTGCAAAAATGGATTCTACATCTACTTCACTGGCCTTGTAAAGAAAGATAGACTCAAATCATAATCCTTAAGAAACCGGGTAAAGTAGCCCCTCTTTCTTCATTACATCCAATCTCCTCGTAGCAGTGTCGTTGAATTCCATTCCTCAACTAAGGCCGATACCTTGGCTCAACTAAACTAAGCGAATTCCTAAATCAAATCATCCACATAAACAAGCAAGATCAGCATGTTCTTGTCCTTCCAGCGCATGAACATGCAAGGGTCATGTGAAGATTGAATGAGACCAAGAGACACCAGACGTTCTGTCAATTCAATCTTCCACTGTCTTGATGCCTCTTTGAGACCATAAAGGGACTAGTTTAACTTAAACACATGTCCCTGAGGAACTGAGATGCCCTGCGGTGGAATCATGTAGATAGCTTAGTCCAAATGACCATGAAGAAAGGCATTTTTCATATCAATTTGATGGTTGGGCCATGAATATGCCGAAGCCAGAGCAAGAACCAAACGTACGGTGACCACCTTAGCCACCGGGGAAAAACTCTCAATGTAGTCTAATCCTTCCATTTTAGTGTACCCCTTGGCCACCAATCGTGCTTTATAGCGCTTCTATCAGTCTGAATTTTGAACTTGAAAACCCAACAGCTACCTATAGCATCTTGTCCTTCTGGAAGAGGCGTGATCAACATTGCCCACGTGTGGTTGCTTTGAAGTGCGCTGAGCTCTTCCTTCATTGCATCCCTCCACTCATTCGATTCATTTCCTTCTGTTCAAGTAGTGGGCTCATGAATTGGTAGACATGGTGCTGTGACAGTAAGAGCTCAGGGAGGTACTTGAGTACAAGAAGCGTAATCACTAAGCCAAGCAGGTCTTGTTTTTGTTCTGGTACTCCGTCTGAGAGGAACAGGTGATGAAGGATAAGGTGTAATGTCAAGATCTGAGGTGGGAACCCCGGGAAGAAGAGTCCAATCTTGGCTTTGGTAAAAAGGAGGCGAAGAGGAAATCGAAGATTGACCTTCATTACTTTTTTCAGTAGAAAAGTCAAATAAAAAGGAAGGATTTCTTTGAGGACTCAGTGACCGATCAAGTAACGAATCCCTTCTTTGCATCATGCTTGCCCCCACCAATAAACAACCATGGGAAAGAATCTTAGAGTCGCTAACGGTTGTGTATGCTCCTCAGAGCAACCGTTTCCCCGGGCTATTCGTGCGCTAATGCTACAACACGCTACTGTTGAGTCAAGAAGCACGGTATGTAGCCGGTTTGTAGCAAAGAATGAAAGAAATCCAATCAAGGTCACTCTTCTCTGCTTTTTTTTCTTTCCTAACTGTGCCAACTACTTCAGATACAAAGCATGATTCTTCGGGGCATGTCGATCCTGAATGAAACTAACCATGATTGATCCTAATCCTACTATCAATCTGTCATACAAAGATTTAGTAAATCGACTTTGTGACTGTGGTCGGTCTTAGTAAGAAGCTCCGGTTCACAAAAGGAAAGAAGCAAGGGATGATACGCGCGTTGAAGGAAGGTAGAAGGAAACCTTTTTTCTAGCTAGGGCAATTTTGAACACTAAGCCGAATCTCTGTCCAGAGTGGCTAACTATTAAAGTCTCATCCCTAACAACTTTCTTTCGAGAATCCGCTTTCATTAGAGCTGTAGCTAATCCGCTCTTCCTATTGACTGTTTTCACATATCGGTTGCTAAGACTTTAAACTGGAGAGCGCATATCCGAGAAGCGCAGATCCGCTAAAATATTTGCTCTCGAACCGTACCAAGAGGTTATCAGTAAGGTTATCCAAATGGTCCATGATGTTGCCCTAATGTTGTAAGTCAAAGGACAAGCGTTGGCTGATTTCTTGGACTTCGTTAAACCTCAGATGACTGTTCTTTGCTCTAACCAGCTGATCTACCTGATGAAGAAGTTTTATATGCTAAAGTGTTGTTCCCATAGGAGATATACTTCAATGGTGCATCCAGGAGCGGGGGCATGGATTCTTTTCATGACCCCTGAAAGGTCAATGATCCCTTACTCGTTCACACTGACTTCAGCAGCCTTGTTTGAAGCTGCTGAATAAGAAGCCGGTAATGGATTGGGTATTACTTTTGAGATGAAGATTGATCCTCTTACAGTCTATGGCGATTCTCAACTGATCGTTAATCAACTGAAAGGGATCTACACTATTAATCAAGAGGTCTCTCAATCCTTCCTTCATAAAGGCACGCAAGCTCCTAAGCCTTTTGTCAATACTTGATCACCAGCTAAATAGAAAGATGAAAAGAAAAGGAGTCGAGTCTCAGGGAGATAAGTTGGATTACTTTCTTACCCAGCTCAGCTTATCAACCACCCTTGACTTTAGCGCACCCGCGGGCTAATACCATGCGCCCACGGATAACAAACAATCGAGAGGAAAAGCAAGGTAAGGTCGTGCTCTGGTGATAATATCCCTTTTACACAAGCAGCATATGAATAAAAAAAATAGAAGTTGGCGGTTGCGGCCCCTGTACCCATAATACAACCTTCGAAAGGATAGAAAGGAAAGCGAGCTACAGATCGAGGTAGAAGGGAGTAGTAGGCTCGATGGTTTTGAGCAGAGATAGGAGCGGTAATGTATTACTATAGTTTTGGCTAATTCTTTCTTTCGCTACAAAGTGATTATAGAAGAATGAAATGAACTCTTGACAATAGGCCCGAGCTCTGGCACGGCACTTCACCCTACCCTTTACTAAAGTTTGCCTATGCGAATCAGCTGAACATATAGAAACTATCGAGAGAGCGGATACTCAAAACAAGTACAACCCTACACCACAATGATAGGTAACACGATACGCACCCCTGAAATCGATTTCGAAACACTACTATTAGGAGTAATACCGGGAAGAAGTTATCTGAGTTGAAGGATGACCCATTCGTTGATGCCACAGCTCATAGGTGCTCCCCCCACTCGTATGAGATGGCAGTTCCGATGCCACAGGATGATAGTAGTAGACAGACACCATCTCTTAGCTCACCCACACCAATCAGCTTTCTTGAGGTTCGGGCCTGCACCACACATAACTTGTTAGTGACAGTAATCAAATAATAAAGTAGGTATCATCGAGCGAAGGAGCCACGGGTCATTGCATCGTTGCCACTTCTCATGAGCAGGATCCTCGAGTGTAGGCTCGTTAATTGAGCCGTCAATGAATCCGAGCTTGTTTCGGACGCGCCGGAACGACGCCAGGCGATATAATTGGCTCCGTTGAGTTGAGACGCAGCGACGACGGTATTCACGTTGTCACTTGGATGAATAAAGAACGGAGAGCTGGAATCGTCCACCAGACAGATCGTATTTGCCGGTTGTGACCTTCCAGATTCATCGCTCGAAGAAGTGGCCATGAGAAAACGAAGAATACGAGACGCAAAGGAGACAGAAAACAGCTAAAACGACTTCGCGAAGGATCGATGAAATGATACCATGTTGAATTGAACAGATCGGAGGACGACGAAGTCGATCGGAATTCTCGAGGCGGAAGAAAGAAAAGATAACGAACAGATGATTTCAGGATATTTCGTTTTTCAGAATGAAAACGTGTTGCTGTTTTTCTATGTACAGTAGCTATTTATAGTGAATGAAATCCTGCCTTATTTTCCTCAGCTCGCTTATTTTTCGTATGGGGTACATCTGGCTGCAGAAGGCATCTGGTTTGAAGACTTGTTCCGAAACCTGTAAGAATCATCATATGCAACAAGAAGAATATACAATGGTCAAAGTCTATTTTTCCCTGATAAACTTCCAGTGCTTGTGAAATCTAGTGGCAACAATTACACGCTCAAGAAAGGACCAAAGTGACACTTCAAAAGAAGAAGACATAACAAGAAAGAAGCTGGGCAGTAAAGTGTTCTTTATTTTGGACAATAACAGTGTTATTCATATACAAAATGCGTCTTTGCGGTAGTTGAGCTTACGTTTTGCTAACGTTACCTTCACTTCAGGAATGCTTACGTTGAGCGTTCGGGTCTTAGTTAGTTGAGCTAACGCGTTAGAAATGCGTGTTCTAAAGTAGGGTCTTGCGTTCGGGTGAAGTGCTCTAACGTAAGTCCAAGGGTGAAGAGCTTCATTAACATCCATCGTCCATCCTTCCCCTTTATTTAGTAGTGTTGGTAGGAGTGTGTGTAAGTAATCCCTAGGGAATTCCTATGTGCCAACCAATGGATCACCACGAAATTCACCATCTAGGTCAGTGTGTTCTCGACTTCTACCTTTTAGATTCCACTTAAGAGTGGAAGGTATGGGTGTGCAGGTGACCTGCTATTAGACTGCGCCGGGGGACACTTTGTTTCGGGAGAATTGAAAGTTAGCTATTCCACTCTTAGTTATTCAGTTGTATTGGTTGAAGCCGGTACATTGCCACCAGCTTTTATAAGAGCATGGGACCAGTTACTTTTATAAAAAGTCAGATCGTAGGACAGTCCTTGTGTACTCAGTTGCAGGTCATACACTAGATCTTGCACACGATCTCCAAAAGGCAGAGTTCGGAGAGTTGTCTGACAGCCTTCCCAGTTCCCGCTCAAGTTTCTCGGTTCCAAGTCAAGAGAAAGGAGTTTTTAGATTAGTGAGAAACGATGGACGTTTGAAGAACTCTGACTTTACCTGAGAACTCTGTGTGTGGACCAATGTCAGAGCACTTGTGGCGTTAACCAGTATCGATCTCAGACTCAGAACGCTTTGTTCACCCTTAAGAAGTTAGCCCAGGCATTAGTTGCTGAAGCTTGGACGGACTCCCTTCGCTTACTCTTTATCTTATCAAAACCACCACCCGCATACTTGCTCACTGCGATCTCTAGCATACATTCGTACCGACCCGGGGTCAAGAGTGCCTTGCCGTTGCTGTCGCGTATCCAACCTCGGTA